>CM069860.1:9399134-9516634 GCA_036172795.1 Pelodytes ibericus | reverse complement strand
AAGAAAGAAAAAAAATCAGAAGAGTGGTCCAAGAGAGGATCCACTGGCAGCAACAAGAGATTGCTGCGGGAAGGGGGCACTGGGCCGGCTTTTGGACCCAGAAATCGTCATCTCCAACCGGAGGAGACTTAAATGCCCTGGGGGGGGATGCAGAAATATTTAAAAAGAAGATTAGATGTATCACAAATATGCTGAGCAGTAGCATAGTGCCACCCGAGTCAATACCCTTAATCCCACATAAGAAGTAAGGCTGCCTTATTGCACCCAACCCAGCTTGAAAGGACACAAATTAGAGCAGAAAGGTAAGTAAACTTTCGGAGACAATGTTAGATAAGGCACGACAGGTTTAAGTACGGTGGTTCGGTGTTTCTTTCGGGAGGCAAACTTCTTAGGTTTCAAGAGGAGCAGGCGATCCTTCTCGCCGGTCCAGTTGCACTTGAGGGAGGGCAAAGGGTGTAGAGGACTCCCGCAGAGCTGGTGGTATGGGAATGTCCAGGCCAATCAGAAAGGATCGCATGTCCGCCAGATCTTCTATCACCAGTAACTTATTCACTGAAAGTGACTGAAAAGTGCCCCATCTGTATCTGATCTCCAACGAGTTGAGGTAAGTAGTTAGGGGGGCCATACTCTTCCTCCAGCGCAGAGTTGAGGGCGGGAGATCCTCGAATATGAAAATGTCGGTGTCTTCATAGCGAGTGGTAAGGCGCTTGCGAGCTGCTGAAATAATTGCCATCTTGTCAGACACTGAACGCATCTTGACAATCAAGTCTCGTGGGGCATCTTTTGGGGCACCCTGGGCTTTCTTAACTCTGAACAGGTCATGAAGTGTCTGATCCATGCTGGTATGAGCCGCTCGGAGATGTTTAAACAAACCATGTATGTATGGACGGAGGGCAGTGGGCCCTACTGCCTCCGGGACTCCGCGTATTCTCACATTAGACTGGCGAAGCTTCCCATCTTGCATGGTGACCTGTCGTGTTAGTGCGTAGAGCTGTTGAGCCATCTGCTCGCAACGGTCTGTTATTATTTTTTGGGCCTCAGCCGAATTCCGCATTGCAGCTTTCAGAGAGGCTACTTCAGATCGCAGCTCTACCACCTCTGTTTTCACCTTCTCCACCTCTGACTTCCAAAGGGCCTGCATCTCCCGGACAGCATTGCCCGGATGTCATCTTTAGTTGCCAAAGTGTCACCCGCAGTTGAAGCTGCTGCTGCCGGTCTGGGCTCCCTCGCAGTCGGTACTGTATTGGGATCATCAGAGGAGCATTCTGAGTCAGTTTGGGTGTTAAGAGGAGTGTGGATCAATGTAGGAGGCTGCGGCCTACTCGGTCTCATTAAAAATGGTCCGATATCTGGGGATTTTGTAAACTTAAGTTTATCTTTGTTCTTGGTCTTTTTCCCCATCTTGTCTTTGTCCCTCTGAGCTTTGAGGTTTGCAGTTATAGGTGGTTTATTCATCGATTTATCCAGGTATATGCCTAATTATCAGGAGCTCCTGGCAAGCACGTCTGCTCTCCTCAGCAGTCAGCTCCGCCCCCCCATATCTTTGTTTTTAATTCACTATATTATCAGAATGGGACAAAAGCCAATTTGATTTTCATCTTTTACAAGCTTGTGGTGTTTAATCTGTGCTCCTTGACATTATAGTTATCCAAAATGCAATGTATTAATACAGCTTCTTTCATGTACCCACAATGAGTCACTTGCTCCATGATCAGGTTCAGCCACTTCTGATACATTTCATGACTTAATAATCTTATTGTCACTCTAGATACCCCTGGCCATATAGGTATGGCATGCTTCCCAGCTCATGTCAAGTCGTCAGATTCCAGCTATAGATATAAACTGGTAACTGGATTAAAGTGTGACAAACTATATGAATAAACAAACCTTGTAACAAAAACAAATCTCACCACAGATACAAAAATATGTATAATGAGGCTTGGAAAATAGGTACTAGAGTGCTGATATTTTAAGGTTTTTGTTTAGCTTTTCTTTACAGGTTACATGGCAATACGTCCAAGTAGCGCATGGTTATTTCAAAACCATTTCCCCCAGGAAATTAGCAATAGTGTGATATTGTAACATTGATATCAGTCATGAATAACCTCTCACATGTACAAATTTTGAGCAGCTGAGCTCTTCTTTATATACATGGTGCAGGGTCTGGTGAGTTTCTCCTGCTAGAAGAACAGAGTTGGCCCTGTATAATGCATTGTTATAAAGTGACAGTGTGTAAAGATGTAACTCTGCATTATCCATGGCCAGCTGAGCTCTTCTTTATATACATGGTGCAGGGTCTGGTGAGTTTCTCCTGCTAGAAGAACAGAGTTGGCCCTGGATAATGCATTGTTATAAAGTGACAGTGTGTAAAGATGTAACTCTGCATTATCCATGGCCAGCTGAGCTCCTCTATATATACATGGTGCAGGGTCTGGTGAGTTTCTCCTGCTAGAGGAACAGAGTAGGCCCTGTATAATGCATTGTTATAAAGTGACAGTGTGTAAAGATGTAACTCTGCATTATCCATGGCCAGCTGAGCTCCTCTATATATACATGGTGCAGGGTCTGGTGAGTTTCTCCTGCTAGAGGAACAGAGTAGGCCCTGTATAATGCATTGTTATAAAGTGACAGTGTGTAAAGATGTAACTCTGCATTATCCATGGCCAGCTGAGCTCTTCTATATATACATGGTGCAGGGCCTGGTGAGTTTCTCCTGCTAGAAGAGCAGAGTTGGCCCTGTATAGTGCATTGTTATAAAGTGACAGTGTGTAAAGATGTAACTCTGCATTATCCATGGCCAGCTGAGCTCTTCTATATATACATGGTGCAGGGCCTGGTGAGTTTCTCCTGCTAGAAGAACAGAGTTGGCCCTGTATAATGCATTGTTATAAAGTGACAGTGTGTAAAGATGTAACTCTGCATTATCCATGGCCAGCTGAGCTCTTCTTTATATACGTGGTGCAGGGTCTGGTGAGTTTCTCCTGCTAGAAGAACAGAGTTGGCCCTGTATAATGCATTGTTATAAAGTGACAGTGTGTAAAGATGTAACTCTGCATTATCCATGGCCAGCTGAGCTCTTCTATATATACATGGTGCAGGGTCTGGTGAGTTTCTCCTGCTAGAAGAACAGAGTTGGCCTTGTATAATGCATTGTTATAAAGTGACATTGTGTAAAAGATGTAACTCTGCATTATCCATGGCCAGCTGAGCTCTTCTATATATACATTGTGCAGGGTCTGGTGAGTTTCTCCTGCTAGAGGAACAGAGTTGGCCCTGTATAATGCATTGTTATAAAGTGACAGTGTGTAAAGATGTAACTCTGCATTATCCATGGCCAACTGAGCTCCTCTATATATATATGGTGCAGGGTCTGGTGAGTTTCTTCTGCTAGAGGAACAGAGTTGGCCCTGTATAATGCATTGTTATAAAGTGCCAGTGTGTAAAGATGTAACTCTGCATTATCCATGGCCAACTGAGCTCCTCTATATATACATGGTGCAGGGTCTGGTGAGTTTCTTCTGCTAGAGGAACAGAGTTGGCCCTGTATAATGCATTGTTATAAAGTGCCAGTGTGTAAAGATGTAACTCTGCATTATCCATGGCCAGCTGAGCTCTTCTATATATACATGGTGCAGGGTCTGGTGAGTTTCTCCTGCTAGAAGAACAGAGTTGGCCCTGTATAATGCATTGTTATAAAGTGACAGTGTGTAAAGATGTAACTCTGCATTATCCATGGCCAGCTGAGCTCTTCTATATATACATGGTGCAGGGTCTGGTGAGTTTCTCCTGCTAGAAGAACAGAGTTGGCCCTGTATAATGCATTGTTATAAAGTGACAGTGTGTAAAGATGTAACTCTGCATTATCCATGGCCAGCTGAGCTCTTCTATATATACATGGTGCAGGGTCTGGTGAGTTTCTCCTGCTAGAAGAACAGAGTTGGCCCTGTATAATGCATTGTTATAAAGTGACAGTGTGTAAAGATGTAACTCTGCATTATCCATGGCCAGCTGAGCTCTTCTATCAGTAGAAATTCACTAGTTCTGGCCCTGCACCATGTGTAGTTACATCAGTGACATGAAATTCTCATCCATCTGCAGCTCCCAGAGTAATGATGAACGATCCAGCTTCCATCCAGTGGAAAACCTGGATATTTGGGGTAGGAGAATATCCTGAAACCCTGGGCTGCTTTGAGGACTGCAACTAAAAAAAAAATAAGTCTCTTTATTTTGCAAACATAACCCCTATATGCGTCACATTAGCACCGGCATTGACTCATTTATCACCCTATCCATTAACACAGACACTTGTTTGTTATTTTTATATTTTTGTATTTTTGTTTTTAAATATCTCCAGCACCTGAACACACTGAACCGGTCAGATATCTGGTGGACGCCTCTGCTTCCAGTCAATTCCACAGATCTCGTCACATAAATATGTTCTTCTCAGAAGAGGAGGCCACTTTCTATCCTCTGCCGTTCTAAGAGCTGTGTGCTATGTACAGAATGCTTCAGCGCACTTGGCTGCAGGTGCAAAAGTAGACCTTCGCCTCTGGTAGAGGAGGTGGTGACACACTGGAAGGCCATCCCACCCTATCTGGTGTTAACTAGTGCAACCCTCGGTATGAGTCATCCAAAATAAATAAATATGACGTTTGATTAAAATTCTTGTGACCTGGGCCAACTTCTTAACCCTTTTAAGGACCAGGGATTTTCCTGGGCCAAGGACCAGAGCGTTTTTCAATTTTTAATACGCGGTTTTTGAAACATAATTTTCCTCTCTCTCATTTAACATACAAATACAAGTTATATGTTGTTTTTTAAAGGACAGTTAGAACTTTCTTTTCATACCCTATACATAAAAATGATTTACATTTTAGTATTAAAAAATACATATAAAAGAGGAAATTTTTGAGGAAAAAAAAGTTTTTCCCCATTATTTTCCCAATAATAAGCTACATAACTAGTGCAACACTAACCCACTTATCCCCCCTAATTAACTAACTAATAAAAAAAGAAAAATATTGGTTCCCAAACCCCCCATAACAAAAAAGACTCTGAAGAGTGCGATGTCAGATCAGTAAAAATCATGCAACAGGCATGCAGGGGTTACATTTTATTAAATAAATATATTAAAATTACCTTTATTTATTAAAAAAAACTTTATAAATTGTAAAATTAAAAAAATCTGTTAAAAAAAAAACTAAATGAGGGCCATAAAGTGGAAGGAAACTGATCACAGTTAAAAACTGTGATCAGCAATGAAAGGGTTAATTTTTGTTAAACATTTTTAAACCTCTGTGTATGTTATTAATTTATTTTTATTTACAGGTCACTCTCTGTCACTATAAGAACGTGAAGCACAGAGAGTGAATTAGAGGCAGTGTGTGAACACACTGACTTTGCATCTAATTTGCATGTTATCGTGGTGATCACTCGATCACCGCGATCACATGCCCGGAAATCCACCGATCGGGTCCAGGAGCTTTGCCTCGGGTGCGAGGCTTAGTCCTGGACCCGTTGCAGACTAGCTGGCGGTGCCCACGGAGCGCACCGCCGGCTAGACTGCATGACGAGTTAACTCGTCATAAGGTCGCTAATGCTGCGGCTCTTATGACGAGTTAACTCGTCATAAGGTCGGGAAGGGGTTAACTGCTCCAACAGATATTAAGCCTTAAAAAAAATTCCATGTAAAAGGTTTCACCTAATACTTACCTTTTAACTGGAGTTCAATGGATTTTTTTTTTTTTCTCTGTCCATTTTTTCTGCTGGTGCAAAATGTCTCAGAATCATCAATTGTTGCAATACCTCTGAGGAGTTGGTTGTCATTGTCGCATCCTTTCACCAGGAGCATTAAGCGAACCAGTAGCGTGCTGCCTGTTCCGCTCCCCGGGCAGTGTGACATGGAAGTGCCGACAGTCACGTGACGGGCGCGCTGAAGTCATGTGCGCGCCCGGTCACGTGACCTGTCGGCACAATCGCCGGGGAGCCGAACAGGCAGCATGGAGGGACCATGCTGCCTGCCACTAGCCACCAGGGAAAGGTAAGTGCTGATGGGAGAGTGTGTGTGTGATGGGAGACAGTGTGTGTGACTGAGTGTGATGGGAGTCAGAGTGTGTGTGATGGGAGACAGTGTGTGTGACTGAGTGTGATGGGAGTCAGAGTGTGTGTCATGGGAGACAGTGTGTGTGTGATGGGAGACAGTGTGTGTGTGATGGGAGACAGTGTGTGTGTGACTGAGTGTGATGGGAGTCAGAGTGTGTGTGATGGGAGACAGTGTGTGTGACTGAGTGTGATGGGAGTCAGAGTGTGTGTCATGGGAGACAGTGTGTGTGTGATGGGAGACAGTGTGTGTGTGACTGAGTGTGATGGGAGTAGGAGTGTGTGTGTGATGGGAGTATGAGCTTGATGTGAGTCTGAATGTTATGTGTGATGTGGGGTCATGAAATGGAGGTGATGGGGCATGTCTTAGGTGTGTAACGTGGGTGTGCAGCTTGGGTAGGGGGGTGCCCGGATTTTGTCTGCCTAGGGCAGCACAAAATCAAGATACACCACTGCACATGAGCATATGATCGACGTTTCGGTCCACACTGTGATATATTACTGTGAGTAATTAAAACATTGACTATTTTCATTCAAGTCCTGTGAGTGCGTGCTTTCGCTTGGATTTCTATTTGCTATAGCTGCACAGCACCCGGGCCATTTATCCTGTTTCTACCATCGGCTGAGTGCATCATACCTTGGATTTGTTATATATATATATATATATATATATATATATATATATATATATATATATGCACATATTAAAAAAATTCAGATGGGATTGAAATAAAACATGAAATAACATTTCACCTATACATTTGCTAGCAATTTAAATAGCATACTATATATATAAAATTCTTTTTTTTTTTTCATTAAGGATTTTGGGATTTTTCATTAAGGATTTAAGGATTTTTAGTGCTGACACCCAAATAACCAAGAAAGGCTGTTATGCCTGTGAATTTCGCCTCCGTCTGGTCTTCACACTACTGTAAATTTTAGATCTGCCGGACCGACGCGTTTCACAAAGGCAGGAACTGCATAATTAGATTGTGTGACTCGGCAATGTACATTCTTGCATGCCCCCACTTAACCGCCTGTCCATCCAATGGCAATGATAAGCAGCTGACTATTGGAGATCTGGGGTTCTCTTGTGAAGATCGGCCAGAACAATGGAGAGGAATATTGATTGACAGTGACGAAATCGATTTGGAACCTTCACTGACAGCATCTGACTCACCCTCTCCGTACCTGCCAGGCCTCTGGGTGGAGATAGCTATCTGTAACCAGACTGTGCAACCTACATGCTGTATGTAAATTATCCAGAGTACTGCCAGGGACACTTTGTGAGACTAATTGCCAACCTGTCAGATCTGCAGTAAAATTCCACAATGGATTATTATTTTTTGTTATTCGCTCCGTTCCTTTAAGCTGGCCGAGCATCATGGGAAAAACAATCCAAAATCGCTGTGGGGCCGTTCTATGGGTGTGAAACGGGCTACACTGTGACCTACTTTATTATCCTCAGTTTCTGATAAAAATCATCGCAAATCCCAGAGAGATGCAGAGTAGAAAGGGACTGTGCGTTAAAAATGGATCCCAGAACGGACGCCTAGTGCCGCAAGAAATATATCTGACACGGGAACCAAAATCGCTGTGACTTATCTGTTACGGTACCCAGCATGACTCTCACCCCAGGCGGGCACAGGGGGGCCAGCCTCCTACCTAAAGACTAAGGACCTTGTCCTTGTCAGAGCTCCTAGAAGAGCTGTAATCACTAATCCCTTAACAGACAGATATTCTGGTACTAGTTTCAGTTATGTTTTCTGTTGTGCTTGCGTTAAACTGTTTAAATGTGATTGTTCAATCTATTTTTATCTGATCTTGTAATGTATAAATACTGTGTGTGTGTGTGTTACTAAATAAAGTGTGCTCATTTTGTTTAACCTAACAAGACTGGTCTGGTCCGTTATGTTGGGGGAATACTGAGCGGGGCTGAGAGTGATTGTAGCCCATTTGAGAGACTTTGTGCTGACCTGAGGAGGAATCTTGTAGAAACTACAATGAGACATCATAGCTCTTGACGTCCCGTTACATTATCTATCTTGTCGTTTGCGGACCCTTTTTTTTTTTTTTGCATCCCAACATTTTTTGTGTGCGCCTCCGTCAAGGCACAGTTTAGCGGATGTTCATTTGCATAGGAAGTCGCAAGATGATGTCATAAACTGCAGACCCCACAGGGCACTTTCGAAGCACTTTTAAATTGGATCTAAGAATCTTATTGTGAGTCCGCAAACAAAATGTATAGATCAAATTTGATGATATAATTTTATTATCTACAGTCTCCAAAACCCATACTAAAATATATATATATATTTTTTTTTAGGGGTATAAAAATGAATTTGCCATAACTAATTCAAGTATAAATGCATTTACAGATGTGATTATAGCCCAAAAAAAAAAAAATAGAATTCAATAAAAAAAAAAATACAGCAATAGAAAATAAGTAGTAAATTGTATTCCAATTATTATAAAATATCGATTTCAGAGCAAACTTGTGTACTTGCGAATATTTTTACCCCAGCCCACGAGAGGCTTGGGGCCGGAGTTAAAAAGGGACAGGTTTTGCACTGTGCATAGGCAGTATTAATGCCGAGTTAAACACGTAATTTGCCAGGACTGGACCCAGGAAAGTTAGGAACTGTTGGCACCTATGAAGCCTTTAAATGTGTCAATAAAAATCCCCTGCCAGCAAGAGACAAATCTTAGTTTATAAAATTACAATTTATGCATTGTTGAAACCACAAATTTGCATAATTTGTGCATGGATTCCTGCCAAAAGCGCTTTGATTCAGCAGAAAGGTATAGTTAATTCGATTTAATTAATTAATGGATGGTGTGCATGATAATGACTATAATTAAAACACAGTGCTCACAATGGGAGCGTTGCGCTGGATACACCAAGGGAAATTCCTCCGCTTGAATAGTTTGGAATAAGTGAATCTTTCTAAGGATCCGATCGTTCAGTTTCGATTTCTTCCTTGCAATTTCGCAGATGACCACCAGGGTATCTCGACATGCCCCGGTCAGATTTTTTTCGAAACTTTTCTACCGCCACTGGATTCTTCCTTTGCTTCCTCTACAGACTGGCCAGACATTTCCTTTTGTTTTTAATTATCTAAAGCTCATCGTAGGAGGATAAAAAAAAAAAAAAAAAGAAATAGAAGACACAAGTAATGAGTAAGCAGGTGGAGTCTATCTATACTCTGAGGATAATTGATTGCCCATCATAATATGCTCCATATCAGCCAATGGAAACATGTTATATAAATACAGGCGTGCAAGAGATATGTCAGTAAAATATGAGGAAATGTTTAGGAAGGATATATGCGCCCAGAGCCTGACACGGCAGCAGACAGGTGCTAGCCAATCAGAGCATAGTAATCGTGAACAAACCAAGATGGGGTCAATGGGATGGAATTCAGTGGGTAGCAGAGGCATTAACAAACACAAGTCTACACACACCAAGCCAGCCAGAAGACCTGCTTGTCGTATAGAAATTCACATCGCTGCTGCAGCTGCAAGGGATTCTGGGTAGTCATACGCAAATCCAGGTCAACAATGATCTCCTAATCCACTATAAACCCCCTGTAGCCGATGTCCACTATACTAGACAACCTTTAAGCACAGCTCAGGGCAGAGGTGCAGAAGCCACATCACCACCCGTGGACAGCTTTTTCATCCATAATGAGACTTGTCAGAGGTTGGTTTTATTGGCTTGGCGCTTGAGGCTTGGAGCGCCAGCCTGGTAATGATAGGGAACCACCTAACACTGAATCCGAACCACCGTTGTGTAAGTGCCAGCGTGGTATCCAACACAGTGTTCAGGAAAACACTGACCCCCAACGGAAAACTCTTAGCCTGTCCCACCACAATTTATCTTTTAGAACAATGTCGGTGCCTGCCCCTTCGGAAGAGTGATGAAACGGCAGTAACGGACGACATGATGGCCTAAAAAGCCTAAAAGGAAAAGAGGGCCAACTAGGTACCTTGGCGGAGCTATGAGAAGAGCAGAGAAATGCGCAGGGGAAAAGACAAGAACGCAGGAGTAGAAGTAAGCCGACACCATGCAGACTAGATTAGATTTAAGAGAGTGCCACAATATTTAAACGTTTAATAAATTAGCCCTGTGTGACCGATTAATTTTTTTTTTTTTTTAATTATCTTTCTGTCATATTTCATTGAGAATTTAGAACTGAAACTGAGCAGCGGGAGATCGGCTTGTTGGTGTACACCTCTAGTGGTCTAGCCGGGTGTCAGTTTGTCAGACCACGGCCACAAGCAGGCACTGTAGAAAGCAAGTGTCTTAAAACTTTACATTTTTATCTTGTATATAAACTATGAGAGAAATATAGAGAGGGAGGACCCTCGTTTTTACCCTGGTCGGATAAGTGGGGAACAAGCCCCTGCTCTGATTGGCTGTGCCTGTGCTGACACTGTCAGTGCATGCCAGCCTCCTGAGGCAGCGCTAAGAGAAAACCCTTGTGGATCTCTAAAGATACAAATCGGGTTTTCGTTGGGGAACAACATTTTCCTCCAAATTTGCAATTATTTTTTGTAGTTTAATTAATTTTTTTTAGGAATAAAGCCCTATGTGTTCTGCCTCGGACTGTTCAGTGGCACATTGATACAACATCCCCAGCCAAATGCATGGTGACATTCTTTAGGATTATTTCAGTTTTTAACCCCAGTTTTATCACCCATATTGTGCGGTTCCTCCCTGTAGGTTAACACAAGTTTCTGTGCTGGAGGTCAGTAAGAAAGCATTTTTTAACACTGACTAATACTCTGTATTCAGGTTACACCCTTCTGTTATCTAACTGTTCTCCATTCTTCTGTATATCAGGTGAAAAAAAACGTTACAGGATTTAATAAGTTGGGACAATTTTAATACAGGTAACACAGCGAGGGAAGTAGGATAACAACATGTCCGCCTCCTGATAGAGCTATACAGAGCAAAGATTCTAAACAACATGTCTGCCCCTGATAGAGCTATACAGAGCAAAGATTCTAAACAACATGTCTGCCCCTGATAGAGCTATACAGAGCAAAGATTCTAAACAACATGTCCTCCTCTGATAGAGCCATACAGAGCAAAGATTCTAAACAACATGTCTGCCCCGATATAGCTATACAGAGCAAAGATTCTAAACAACATGTCCGTCGCCTGATAGAGCTATACAGATCAAAGATTCTAAACAACATGTCCGCCCCCTGATAGAGCTATACAGAGCAAAGATTCTAAACAACATGTCCATCGCCTGATAGAGCTATACAGATCAAAGATTCTAAACAACATGTCCAGCCCCTGATAGAGCTATACAGAGCAAAGATTCTAAACAACATGTCCGTCGCCTGATAGAGCTATACAGATCAAAGATTCTAAACAACATGTCCGCCCCCTGATAGAGCTATACAGAGCAAAGATTCTAAACAACATGCCCATCTCTGATAGAGCTATACAGAGCAAAGAGGGCTCTGAAAGGTATTTGATTTGATTCTCTATTGACAGCTTTTCTAACAGTACTTCATGTTTGGCCTTGAAAATAAGATAAGGCCAAAGACCAAATAATGTGTGACGATGTTAGAGCCGGTGGAACTCTGGGCAGACAAGAAGGGTCAAATGGCTCTTAGTTGCCAACACATTGTTTCTTCTGGAAACCAACAACCTCTGCATATTATCTCATGGGGCAGGGTGTGCGAATTAGCTGTAATTCTCATTTCTACATATCCATGTTACTCAGCTTTGTACCAATAACCTGCAGCCAGATTTGTTGTGGTCTTCACTTGCACGCCTCTCTCGACAATGGACTTAAAGCTTTTGCACATAACTCAAGCTGTCAACCGTTCTTTGCACAGAATGTTTATCACATAACAATGAATTTTTGTTATTTTTTATATATATGTATAATGCACAACAAAATTCTCTCTTTGTAGAACTTCTGAGTTTCTGAGAAATGAGTTTGGCCCTGGGGAAGGGATGCCTAAATAGTCTTGCTATGACTGGAGTGGACTTCTTAGTGAAGAGATCTAGATTTGAGTGACTTTAGGAATGAAGCCTTGGTAGGTAGCAGCTGTCCCTACGGTCTGCTTCAAAAGAAGTGAAAAGAAACTTAATATACATGGCCTTTGACCAATAGTTTCCTTGGTGAATATGACCACGTTTGGTACTTTAGGATGGGTGTGGATCAGTAACATTTTTTTATCCACAATTATCAGGGATTTGGGTCTGTAGTTTCAAAATCAGGAAGATGTCAGCTATTCACATGACTTTTTATTTAACTGTAATAGTTTTGCTAAATAATTTGTTTGATATTGGGTTTATTTGATGTTTTATTCTAGACTGGAGTAAAATCTTCCTTTCTTCGTGGGAACTCTTCACTTTGTAGAATTATCGAAGCATGCGAAAGAGACCGTTCCAAGAATCTTCCATAAAGTCACTGGATGAAAACAACTGAAAGGACAAAAAAAGATGTGTTCATTTTATTGAAATCAACTTTAAACTTCTACTTAGTTGGTATCTATCCCCAAAGGATTGGGACTAAGTATACTTCAGCTACTCTGGAGCTTTTGTTGGAGATGTGGAAGGCACTGGGTCTAGGACAGTTCAGCGCCGCGGCTTCATCGCTGACAGTTCAGCGCGGCAGTTAGAACGCTGAACTGTCAGCAATGAAGAATAACGCGGCCGTTTCATCGCGGACGCGGCAATGTAAGAGCTGACCGTTCAGCGCTGAACTGTCAGCTCTTACAAATGTAAAAGTAAAAAGAAAATAACCCCCCCTAATAAATGATCCCCCCCCAAAGTGCCCCCCCTAACCCCAATACTAAAATTAACCCCAAAACCCAATACTAAAATCAACCCCAAAACCCAATACTAAAATTAACCCCAGAACTCTAATAATAACCCCCGAACCCTAATACTAACCCCCTAAAACCTAATACTTATCCCCTAAACCCTAACCCTAACCCTAATACTAACCCCCGAACCCTAATACTAACCCCCTAAACCCTAATACTAACCCCCGAACCCTAATACTAACCCCCTAAACCCTAATACTAATCCCCAAACCCTAATACTAACCCCCTGAACCCTAATACTAACCTCCTAAACCCTAATACTAACCCCCTAAACTCTAATACTAACCCCCGAACCCTAATACTAATCCCCAAACCCTAATACTCACCCCCTAAACCCTAATACTAACCCCTTAAATCTTAATACTAACCCCCGAACGCTAATACTAACCCCCTAATACTAACCCCCAAACCATAATACTAACCCCATAATACTAACCCCGAACCATAATTCTAACCCCCTAAACCCCAATACTACATTTCTAATTCTAACACTCTAACACTTTAATTCTAACATTAAAACTTACCTTTAGCGATGAAATAACCCGCGACGAGCTGTCGCATGGTGAACAGACGGCGGTGAAGCGGCTGCGCGGATGCAGCCGCGATGAAGTGTCCCATCCCCGAAGGCACTTGGGTTTGGGTGGGATTGAGGGCTGATAGCCTCCCCTTGGGAAGCATTTTTTTTGATAACACTATCTCAAAAATATGTCCAGATGTGGCTTCATTGCATTTAATTTTCCCTGGTATGAAACTAAAAACTGCTAATTGAAAAAAAAAAAAAAAAATGGCATTCACCCTTATTCCCAAACTGGAGGGAAGTAGAACAATACATTACATACATACAATACATTACATGAGTGCCAACACCAAATAGAGGGAGGATACTACTTAAAAACTTCACGAAGTATAGTGCTTTCTTCCTAACATATGGAAGTACCAAAAGAGCTATTTTTTAGTGTTCCTTACCCCGATCACAGAGTAATTGGTAGCCATGGACACAGAGGCAGACACCTGATTAGGGTCCTAATAGACCCTGTGGATTCTTGCCGACAACTCACAAGACCTGCAACGTTGCCTGAGGAGTGCACGAACCCAGAAGTTTGGGCATGGGCATATATTATCAAAATGGAGACAGCGCTGACTTTGAGCTTTGGCTACTCAAGTGGCTACTCATCTGACAGGTTAGACCCCTGCAGTGGGATTTGAATCCAGGCAAATCGGGGCGGGGGATGAGCTGTTAAGTTATGGGTGTTCTATGCCATCCTACCATCATTTGGGCACTGTAAATTAGGATAGGTCCTGTCATGAAGGGATTAAAAAAAAATACATAGAGTTGTTGGAAAAACAAAGTGATACAAGTTTTGAATGGGCACAGTCCCGGTGAGAATGGATGGGTGTGAATGACAAATAATTTATGGGAAAGAAAAATATTATTTTATGAAATTTATTGTATGGTGGATTGGTAATGTCTTATTATTTTTGCCAAGAAAAAAGAAAGAAAAAACCCCAAAACAAATAAATGCTTAATAAAACATACAAACAAATACACCATATCTGCAATGGGAAGGGAAGCAAATCTCAAAGACGAGGGAGCAAATCCTCAAGATAAAGTGATTTAAAGCCATTCGGAGAGTCAATAACCCCGTAGGTGAATATAGGAAGGTTATCTGCATTTGATATGCCTAAATAAACTCATAAATCACAACCTGTGCAGCTATTAATTATTAATAAAAGAGAAATAATTTGTGATTATATACCACGCCCGTCGATAGATCCACAGTAAGGCTGGGTAAATAGGATTATTTATACATGTGCTAACGTTTGCAAATTTGACTACTCTAGTCCATCAGGAAAGAATGAATCCAGTCTTAATCCAGTCTGCCCTTTTTCTTCTCATCCGAGTTTTTATTGTATGTGTTAAATGATAACGGTGGGCAGCAATATTAAGTTATGTTTAAAGATTAAGTGTGGACGTTTTAAATAGATTCTAAACAACATGTCCGTCCCCTGATAGAGCTATACAGAGCAAAGATTCTAAACAACATGTCTGCCCCCTGATAGAGCTATACAGAGCAAAGATTCTAAACAACATGTCCGTGCCCTGATAGAGCTATGGAGAGCAAAGATTCTAAACAACATGTCTGCCCCCTGATAGAGCTATACAGAGCAAAGATTCTAAACAACATGTCTGCCCCCTGATCAACCTATACAGAGCAAAGATTATAAACAACATGTCCACCTCCTGATAGAGCTATACAGAGCAAAGATTATAAACATGTCCACCTCCTGATAGAGATATACAGAGCAAAGATTATAAACAACATGTCTGCCCCCTGATCAACCTATACAGAGCAAAGATTCTAAACGACATGTCCACCTCCTGATAGAGCTATACAGAGCAAAGATTCTAAACAACATGTCTGCCCCTGATAGAGCTATACAGAGCAAAGATTCTAAACAACATGTCCACCTCCTGATAGAGCTATACAGAGCAAAGATTATAAACAACATGTCCTCCCCCTGATAGAGCTATACAGAGCAAAGATTCTAACCAACATGTCTGTCCCTGATAGAGCTATACAGAGCAAAGATTCTAAACAACATGTCTGCCCCTGATAGAGCTATACAGAGCAAAGATTATAAACAACATGTCCGCCCCCTGATAGAGCTATACAGAGCAAATAAGCTGGAGACAACATAGACACATTTAAAACATATATATATATATATTCTTTTTTGTGTGTATTTGCATGCAAATAGATCATCGTTCATCATTTTATATTCTCTACATTCACAGTATAAGCAATGTTTGACAAAATCCCTTTATTAAAAAAGAACTTGTGAAGACACAGTTTTGGGAATTCCAACATATGTTTTAACATAAAACTATTTTACCACAATCAGTGCATATGGTGTAATCAAATAAAATAACTGTAATAAAAACAAATCTTTTCAAAGCAAGGGATAAAGGGGGTCATGTACTAAACAAGCGCAGTGGGAAAAAAATTAGGTAAAACATGAGTAAGGAGCAATTTGCGACTATTTGTAACATTCTGCGCTTGTTTTTGCGGATTTGCGCCTCTTCCGTTTATTCTTATTTAACGCGCATTTTTATGGTTGCGCTAATAAATAGCGATTAGATTCGCGCACGCTAAAGAGCTTTGCAAATAGTTTTTGAAAATAATTCTTATTTGCGTGTGAAAATGACACCAGCTTTTAGCGAGCGCTGTCAAAAGAGGGAGAAAAAATATTCGCCAAATTGCCCGTTTTTATTCGCATTTTGCTCGTATGTACTATCGGAGTGTTAAATGTTTAGTACATTGCAGTAGGAGCAAAGCACAAAAACAGTTTTGCACATAACATATATTTGTGTTTTTTAGTACATGCCCCTCTAAATGTGTTACGTGTACATAATATTTAGAGAAATGATGCCACCTAGTTGTAGCCTGAAGTATATCGTGTGAAAACATTTTCTGTAGCACGTGTTAGCTGTAGATACACCGCTAGCATGTAAAATGACAATCCTGTTAATGACTGAGTATATTTTTTAACCCCTTAGTGACCGAGTGCTATGCTGCATTTGATGTACCTTGAAGACCAGCATTCCATTATTTGTGTCATATGTTTACTGAACTGTGAATTTCTTTCTTTGTGTTCAGTCCAAACACACAAATTATATATCATTTTTTAAAGGACGGATAGGGCTTTCATTTGATACTATTATTTTCATCATATGATATCATTTACTATTAAAAAAATATATAAAATATGATGAAAATATGCCATAAAAAACGCTTTTTCTAACTTTGACCTGATTTTTTTTTGGACACAATTACAAATGGTAAAAAAGTCCCCGTCTATATATTTCTACTATTTGTCCTGAGTTTAGTAATATCAATGTTTCCTTGTTTGTCTATGTTTTATTTCACATAATAGGGCAATAAACAATATTAGTGTTTTTTTGGTTTTCTAACCATTTTCTTCTACAGTGACTTTTTAACCCGAACCCTAAATTTACCCCAACTCTAAATTTACTCTAACCCTAAATTGACCCCCACCCCTTAATCTAACCCTTGTAATCATCCGAACCCCCCTTTAACCCTAATTATGACCCTATTTATGACCCTAACCCTAGATCTAGGTTCAGTAGATCAAGGGTTAGCTTTTTCCATTTATTTATTTATTTTATTTATTTATTTCATTAATTTTCTATTTTTAACTGTAGTACTGTCTAACTGCCTGTAGGGGCAGTCAAGTAGCGGTTTCCGAGCGACGGAAGAGATTTTTTTTCTCTCTCTTCCGTCGCTCTCCTCTGGGCACGCTGTATCGGAGGAGCATGCTCCTCCGATACAGCACACCCCCGCGATCACCCCCAGGGGGGCACAGAAAGTGTTGCATGATGCCCCGATAGAGGCATCATTGCAACACTCTCACACATAGGCAGTGATCAGCTTTCACTGCCTATGTGTGTTAACGCGCATACGATCACATACGCGGTGATCGTATGTGCGCGGGGGGGGGGGGGTGAGGGGGGGCTGAAAGCCCTCTCAGAGGCTGCTTCGGATCCGAAGCAGCCTCTGAGAGTAGCTGCAGACATGTAGTGTTGCGCTAAGGAGAGCAACGCTACATGAAAACGGAGGACGTATATATACATCCTCATGGTCCTTAAGGACCATGCTTTTCAGGACGTATATATACGTCCACATGCGTTAAGGGGTTAAGTCCACTCCGGTTTACTTAGAAATGTTCTTGTTTACCATGAAAGCATACATCAGATGAGATGAAAAATGTTAACATAGTAAATGTAATTTAGGTTGAAAAAATACACAAGTCCATCAAGTTCAACCCTTCTACCTATCATTCCCACTTTTGATCCAAAAAAAGGCACAAAAACCCCCCCTGAGGAAGATATTTTGAATTTTGCCTCCTAGGGAGGACTCCAAAGGGCAATCCGATTTCTCCTTGGATCAAGAATGCTTATTCTATTATAAACCCCTTAGTGTCATGACCTTTTGAACTTGTCTTTCCCATAATGACAAGGGCTGTTTGGACATTTCTCGGGTGTTTGTGTTTAGCTGTAATTTTCTTCTTTCTCACATACTGTACCCACACAAAGTATATATTGGTTTTTTTTTTTATCACCGTAAGAAGGGTTTCATTAGATACCATCATGTTCATCAAATCTTATAATTTACTACAAAACCAATCATAAAATATGATGGGGGAAAAAAAAAAACACTTTTTCTAACATTGACCTAAAAACTGATTTATACAAATACAATCGGTAAAAAGACCTTGTCTAAATAGTTTTTACATTTTGTCACGGGTTTAGAAATATGATTGTTTCCATGTTTTTCTGTTTTTTTGTTTTTTTGCGAGTTATAGGTCAATAACCAAAAATAGTGTTTTTTTGTTTCATAACCATTTTCACAAAAATATTTTTGGTATTAAAAATTGCTAGTGTTTATCAATCTATTGTAGTCTGTTAAGAAAGGCCATCCAAAATCATATCTGATTACTTGCTGTAAAAAAAAAAAAAAAATTTGAATCAGCAATATCTCTTTGATTAACGCTGAGTGGATGGGTCAGCCAACCCCCATCTCTGACTCAGTAACTAACTCCTTAAAACAACTGTTTTGTAAATCCACATAATAAGATTTTTGGCACTAGGCACTCTTTTACAATAATTTTGACTGCACTTAAATCTGAATAGTGGTTGAATATATTGTAGTGTTACAACTGGCAACAAGTTTCGACAGTGGCAAAAAAAAATGTGGTTAAAGGTACAGCAAGCAAAAAAAAGTATACAGGTAAATATGTATAAACAAAGCTACCGTATATACTCGAGTATAAGCCGAGTTTTTCAGCACATTTTTTGTGCTGAAAAATGCCCCCCTCGGCTTATACTCGAGTCGGTGTCTGGGGGAAAAAAAAAATCTAAAACTTACCTCCTTCCTGCTCCGTCTCCTGGTGCTCTGAAGGTCCGTGGCTGTGAGGGAAGCGTTGTGCGCTCCCCTCCAGCCGCGCGGTCAACAAAGTGTGTTGAAACTTTTTTTTTAAACAAACTTTATTGATCCGCGCGGCTGGAGGGGAGCTCACAACGCTTCCCTCACAGCCACGGACCTTCAGAGCACCGGGAGACGGAGCAGGAAAGAGGTAAGTACTGGGTTCTGGGGAAGGGTTGGAGGAGGGTGGCGTAACGAGCATACTAAGGGGCAATATCCTGGAATATTAAATGGCATATTGGGGGCAATATCCTGGCATATTAAAATGGCATATTGGGGGCAATATCCTGGCATATTAAATGGCATATTGCGGGCAATATCCTGGCATATTAAATGGCATATTGGGGGCAATATCCTGGCATATTACATGACATATTGGGGGCAATATCCTGGCATATTAAATGGCATATTGGGGGCAATATCCTGGCATATTAAATGGCATATTGGGGGCAATATCCTGGCATATTAAATGGCATATTGGGGGCAATATCCTGGCATATTAAATGGCATATTGGGGGCAATATCCTGGCATATTAAATGGCATATTGGGGGCAATATCCTGGCATATTAAATGGCATATTGGGGGCAATATCCTGGCATATTAAATGGCATATTGGGGGCAATATCCTGCATATTAAATGGCATATTGGGGGCAATATCCTGGCATATTAAATGGCATATTGGGGGCAATATCCTGGCATATTAAATGGCATATTGGGGGCAATATCCTGCATATTAAATGGCATATTGGGGGCAATATCCTGGCATATTAAATGGCATATTGGGGGCAATATCCTGCATATTAAATGGCATATTGGGGGCAATATCCTGGCATATTAAATGGCATATTGGGGGCAATATCCTGGCATATTAAATGGCATATTGTGGGCAATATCCTGGCATATTAAATGGCATATTGGGGGCAATATCCTGGCATATTACATGGCATATTGGGGGCAATATCCTGGCATATTAAATGGCATATTGTGGGCAATATCCTGGCATATTAAATGGCATATTGGGGGCAATATCCTGGCATATTAAATGGCATATTGGGGGCAATATCCTGGCATATTACATGGCATACTAAGGGGCAATATCCTAGAATATTAAATGGCATATTGGGGGCAATATCCTGGCATATTAAATGGCATATTGTGGGCAATATCCTGGCATATTAAATCTCATATTGGGGGCAATATCCTGGCATATTAAATGGCAGATTGGGGGCAATATTTACCAGTAGCTGCCTCATTTCCCACCCTAGGCTTATACTCGAGTCAATATTTTTTCCCAGTTCTTTGTTGTAAAATTAGGTGCCTCGGCTTATATTCGGGTCGGCTTATACTCGAGTATATACGGTAATAAAGATATATGATTTTTCGTTCTTTACCCAACTTTGTTGCGTTCTTTTCATCTCACCATGAGAGGGCGCTCTAAGTACAGGAAAATAGGTTCCTCAAAAACAAAAGAGCAAATGCAAGAAATATCCATCAAACCAACAACATTTATTTAAATCAAATGAAGATTAAATATCAAAAAGGTGCTAAAAATGGGGCAGAAAAACTGTGTCTGAAAATGAAAAGAAGCTCAAAACGAGCAAAATGCATAAGGCAGGAGTTTGTACTAGCATTTTATCAGTGCTTCTTTTTTTATTATCTGTTTTTATCTACGGTTCATTTTAAGTTGTATTTTTTTTTTTTTTTTTTACTGCTGCACTGCATTTATTAAGATTTGAGATTATCAAATACTTTTTTGTACCATTTTTTTGTCCACAAACTATCCCTGCCTCTAAAGGCGCTCACGCCTCCTACGTGCTAAATATCTCCCTTAGGGAACACAGGAACCTTCTTAGAAACATAGAAACATAGAAACATAGAATGTGTCGTCGGATAAGAACCATTCGGTCCATCTAGTCTGCCCAATTTTTTTTGAGTACTTTTATTAGTCCCCCGTTCCCGGTCTTATAGCTAGGATAGCCTTATACCTATCCCACGGATGCTTAAAATCCTTGACTGTGTTTACCTCTACCACTTCTGCTGGCAGGCTATTCCATGTATCCACTACCCTCTCAGTAAAGTAATACTTTCATTAGTCCCTGGCCTTATCTTATATCTAGGATAGCCTTATACCTATCCCATGTATGCTTAAACTCCTTCACTGTATTAACCGCTACCACTTCTACTGGAAGACTATTCCATGCATCCACTACCCTCTCAGTAAAGTAATACTTTCATTAGTCCCTGTCCTTATCTTATATCTAGGATAGCCTTATACCTATCCCACGCATACTTAAACTCCTTCACCGTATTAACCTCTACCACTTCTACTGGAAGACTATTCCATACATCCACTACCCTCTCAGTAAAGTAATACTATCATTAGTCCCTGGCCTTATCTTATATCTAGGATAGCCTTATACCTATCCCATGCATGCTTAAACACCTTCACCGTATTAACCTCTACCACTTCTACTGGAAGACTATTCCATACATCCACTATCCTCTCAGTAATGTAATACTTTCATTAGTCCCTGTCCTTATCTTATATCTAGGATATCCTTATACCTATCCCACGCATGCTTAAACTCCTTCACTGTATTAACCTCTACCACTTCTACTGGAAGACTATTCAATACATCCACTACCCTCTCAGTAATGTAATACTTTCATTAGTCCCTGTCCTTATCTTATATCTAGGATAGCCTTATACCTATCCCACGCATACTTAAACTCCTTCACCGTATTAACCTCTACCACTTCTACTGGAAGACTATTCCATACATCCACTACCCTCTCAGTAAAGTAATACTATCATTAGTCCCTGGCCTTATCTTATATCTAGGATAGCCTTATACCTATCCCATGCATGCTTAAACACCTTCACCGTATTAACCTCTACCACTTCTACTGGAAGACTATTCCATACATCCACTATCCTCTCAGTAATGTAATACTTTCATTAGTCCCTGTCCTTATCTTATATCTAGGATATCCTTATACCTATCCCACGCATGCTTAAACTCCTTCACTGTATTAACCTCTACCACTTCTACTGGAAGACTATTCAATACATCCACTACCCTCTCAGTAATGTAATACTTTCATTAGTCCCTGGCCTTATCTTATATATAGGATAGCCTTATACCTATCCCATACATGCTTAAACTCCTTCACTGTATTAACCTCTACCACTTCTACTGGAAGACTATTCCATACATCCACTACCCTCTCAGTAAAGTAATACTTCCTGATATTACTTTTAAATCGTTGCCCCTCTAATTTAAGACTATGTCCTCTACTGGTGGTAGTTTTTCTTCCTTTAAATATACTCTCTTCCTTTACTGTGTTGATTCCCTTTATGTATATAAATGTTTCTATCATATCCCCCCTGTTACGTCTTTCCTCCAAGCTATACATGTTCTTCAGGTGTTTATAACTGCCTAGCAATTTTTGGTTCATCACTTCAGGGCTGATTACGGCACAGAAAATGTAAACTGTTTATAATATGTAATCGTATTATTTGGAAGTCTGGCCTACTTTAATAAAGTTTAAAAATTAATAAAGATTGATATAAAAAATGTTAAAAAATGTAAAAAAAAAATTAAAAAATCCTCCCAATTTAGACATATGTTTGTAATTCTGCTAACACAATATTTACATCATTTTCAATCCTTTTTTTTTATTCTTTACATTTACAGTAAAAAAACAAAAAAAACAAACAACAATGTTTAGGTGACACAGGCCCCTTAGATCACCACAATGGTATGCACATTTATTTTTAAAAACACAAAAGGTTGTTGTGTTAACAGAATAGATGCTGGTTTCCAGTTTTGTCAGATTTTTTCGAGGAGTGGTATCACACCATATGCTTTACCAACATCATACAGTCTAATGAATTCTTTGAAGACCAAGCAACTTTACCTGGCAACAGACAATAGCCCCGTCTGACGCATTTGGAGGCACATGATTCTGGATGTGCAAAGTCACACCTGAGTTTCACTACCTTCCCCAAAAGCAGGTGATGGGTAGAGGCATATGATTGATAAATGTAACAGCAAGCTTCAGTAGTTTTAAGTTTGCAGTGCAACATTTTTAATGTCTTGAATCATTGGCACAGAGTAAAAAAAAACAAAAAACGATGTGATACCCTATTTCCGTCCATAACGTCTTAATTGCATAGAATTTAGCAGGGCTAACCATACAGATATCTTTTAACAACAATATTATATAGATCAGCAGGTTAAAATCTTTTATTGAATATAAATAAATATAGACAATGTATAAAAACAGCTTAATAATCCATAATAAAAGCAGAGTAAATAAAGTTAAATGTATATGCTTGCAATAAGTAAAATAAAATCACATACCCTCCTGATCGTTTACAGGTTATTCTCTCATTCTTGTGATAATTCTGTCGCATCAACATAGTCTCCTCATTCTGTGTCAACAAACTAATAATTGGTGTTTATATAGATTTTAGATAACCTTACTTCCGGTCATTTATGGGCAGGAAAAATACCATATGATACATTAAAACAGGTAACTACGGTTTATTTTGGGGTAAATCTCAGTCAATTGAGAAAATATTAATTAACCTTAAGTCTTGATTTCTTGGCAAACATGACATAATAATGAGGTACATGTCCTGACCTAGCAGGACAAAATGGCCTCTGTAGTCTAAACATTTTACTTGCGAAGCTGGCCGTGAAGCCAGTTTGATAACAGAAAGAACACAGTTGAAACTACAAAAGTACAACATTTTCCACTGTAAGTATCAAGGTGGAAGAAGGGGGCAAAACGAAACCTGTCATTTCTGCAAGTGCCCCTAACAGGGCTACTTGCCATGGCCTCCCATATGTGTGCTAGGTGCCAGGAGCATCTGGTAGCTCCCAACACCATTTTGGGATCTCAACACTATTATGGACAGCTACTTGTTCTGGCCCCTATATGTTTTAGGGAATAGGGGGACCATTTCAGAAGTCCTGAGGCCTGGTTTATACAGGGGGATGTGGATTTGTTCTTAAATTTTATTTATGTTGGAAAGGATTTTTCAGGCCAGGTCCAACTCAACTATGTTTTTCTCTCCCCCACTGAATTGAATGAAAGGTAGTTTTGTCTCACTCCCATTCATTCAGGCTTGCTTCAGCTCATCTCTAAAATGATTAGTATGTACCCCTTTGCAAGGTTGATATGAGGCATCCGAGTGAGGGGGCAAATGTGTCCGAGGTTGGAGGTCAAGGTTAGTGCTAATCTCGATCTCCAATCTCGTCCTCCGTGTATAAAAACCGATCATCCATAACATTATGACCACCTGCGTAATATCGTGTAGATTCCCTTTTGCCACCAAAACAACCCTGAACGGTCGAGGCATGGACTCCACTAGACCTCTGAAGCGGTGCTGGGGTAACTAGCACCAAGACGTTAGCAGCAGATCCTTTAAGTCCTGTAAGTTGGGGCCTCCATGGATCGGACTTGTTTGTCCAGCACATGCCACAGATGCTCGATTGGATTGATATCTGGGGAATTTGGAGGCCAAGTCAACACCTTGAGCTCGTTGTTGTGTTCCTCAAACCATTCCTGAACCATTTCTGCTCCGTGGCAGGGCGCATTATCCTGCTGAAAGAGGCCAATGCCATCAGGGAATACCGTTTCCATGAAAGGGTGTACATGGTCTGTAACAATGCTTAGGTAGGTGGTACGTGTCAAAGTAACATCCACATGAATGGCAGGACCCAAGGTTTCCCAGCAGAACATTACCCAAAGCATCACACTGCCTCTGTCGGCTTGCCACCTATCAGTTGTCATAATGTTATGGCTGATCAGTATATTTATAAAATTGTCAATATCAAGTTTGCTATCACATTTTATGTGTTGCTTGTATATAAGATTCGCAGTACACTTTATATTTTGGTTTTATAAATGTTGCTTTGGGAAGTTACTGTTGAGGCTTCAGTAGGATGATACAGATGTCTTCCATCCTTATACACATTTTTTAATCACGTTTTGGGTGTTTGAGCTAAGAATGTCTTATATCCTTACTTTAATGTGCTTTGTAGAAGGTAAGATGAAATTTTATTACCAGAAATATCTTAAACACAATGACTTTTTAAAAAGTTAATTGCATACATACATATTGTTTTTTTCTTCATTAAAACATTTTATTATTGAACATTTTTAATCTAGTTGCATAACTTTTGTCTAAAAAAAAAATAAAGCCCTCCACCGCTCAAATTTAAAAGTCTGATTGGTGTATTTTTAGGTGTCACCAGAAAATTCAGATTCTATCACCAGCAGGAAGGACTCAGCCTAATGATTATATTACGGAAAAAAAAATTCTTGGAAAGCACAAAATGTTCCGTTCGAAGAAGCAAAATACATATTTAGGCAACAGTGATAAAAAAAATTCCTAGAAATATTTTTATTTTTTGCAATAAAATTATTTTTGGATGTGACAGGTACAATAACCTGTGCTTCTAGTTTGAGAAATAACATTTGATTGTAACGAGGTGAAGTGAAGTAAAAATCCTTTTTTTTTTTTTGGTTTGTTTTTTGAAGCACACAGAAACTGGCTTTCTGGTAATATTGTGTTTTGGTTTTGTTCTAACCCCAGTGGGTGGAACATGAAGAACATTTTTGAGGATTTGACAGAACAATAGACTTTTTAAAAGGTAATAATGACCAGCCAAGTGCTATACACTAATATTTTTACTGGTAATACTGTGTTCAGCAACAGCTTAAGCTACATAGGTTAGCGAATGAATAATCGTCAGAAGAGTTGACTTTATGTCCTTTAAATATAAAAACCATATTTTTTAATCTCTACAGAAACGATTGCACCACATGGTTGGACTGTCATTACTCATGTGGGTCTCACTCATAATAAAGAGGGAAAAAATTGTCTTCTACTACAGTGCCGATGTCTTGTGTCTGTCTCACAGTCTGCCTACTCCCTCCTATTACAGTGTCATACTTCCTAATTGTTTATATGACCACAAACCCCATTAGAAGATAGCACTACCATTTCCAATTATAGCCTGCACTCTTTCCCCTAATAGAAATTCTTAGATAAAGGGTTCGGCCTGTAAACAGGACAATATGGTAAATAGGACATGTTTGCACCAAGAGAGCTTGCGTAACCTGATAGTTCAGGATAAGTGCACGTAGTTCAAATGCACAACTTTTTTTCGAAGCGTTATTCGTACAAGAAAGAATTGCAGGGCATTGAAAAGGAGAAATGTAAAATTAAGGCCAAAGTCATTGGAAAAATTCTCCCATTCAGCGAAACTTGAAACTCTGCTGTTTTAGCCTTAATGTTTTTTAATTCCCTTCTGAACTGACTAAAGCCCGTGGGGATTTATATTGTTGCGCAGTAAGACTGTGACGCCATTTCTGTTGTACCGCCTTTCTACAACCACGCCCCTATCAATACATCCTGAATTAGGTATAAATGTAAACACAGAAACAGATTCAACCCATCTAGTCTGCCCAAATCTGAATACTTTCATTAGTCCTTGACCTTATCTTATATCTAGGATAGCCTTATACCTATCCCATGCATGCTTAAACTCCTTCACTGTATTAACCTCTACCACTTCTACTGGAAGACTATTCCATACATCCACTACCCTCTCAGTAATGTAATACTTTCATTAGTCCCTGGCCTTATCTTATATCTAGGATAGCCTTATACCATCCCATGCATGCTTAAACTCCTTCACTGTATTAACCTCTACCACTTCTACTGGAAGACTATTCCATACATCCACTACCCTCTCAGTAAAGTAATACTTTCATTAGTCCCTGACCTTATCTTATATCTAGGATAGCCTTATACCATCCCATGCATGCTTAAACTCCTTCACTGTATTAACCTCTGCCACTTCTACTGGAAGACTATTCCATACATCCACTACCCTCTCAGTAAAGTAATCCTTTCATTAGTCCCTGGCCTTATCTTATATCTAGAATAGCCTTATACCTATCCCACGCATGCTTAAACTCCTTCACTGTATTAACCCCTACCACTTCTACTGGAAGACTATTCCATACATCCACTACCCTCTCAGTAAAGTAATACTTGTATTAGTCCCTGGCCTTATCTTATATCTAGGATAGCCTTATACCTATCCCACGCATGCTTAAACTCCTTCACTGTATTAACCTCTACCACTTCTACTGGAAGACTATTCCATACATCCACTACCCTCTCAGTAAAGTAATACTTTCATTAGTCCCTGACCTTATCTTATATCTAGGATAGCCTTATACCATCCCATGCATGCTTAAACTCCTTCACTGTATTAACCTCTGCCACTTCTACTGGAAGACTATTCCATACATCCACTACCCTCTCAGTAAAGTAATCCTTTCATTAGTCCCTGGCCTTATCTTATATCTAGAATAGCCTTATACCTATCCCACGCATGCTTAAACTCCTTCACTGTATTAACCCCTACCACTTCTACTGGAAGACTATTCCATACATCCACTACCCTCTCAGTAAAGTAATACTTGTATTAGTCCCTGGCCTTATCTTATATCTAGGATAGCCTTATACCTATCCCACGCATGCTTAAACTCCTTCACTGTATTAACCTCTACCACTTCTACTGGAAGACTATTCCATACATCCACTACCCTCTCAGTAATGTAATACTTTCATTAGTCCCTGGCCTTATCTTATATCTAGGATAGCCTTATACCATCCCATGCATGCTTAAACTCCTTCACTGTATTAACCTCTACCACTTCTACTGGAAGACTATTCCATACATCCACTACCCTCTCAGTAAAGTAATACTTTCATTAGTCCCTGACCTTATCTTATATCTAGGATAGCCTTATACCATCCCATGCATGCTTAAACTCCTTCACTGTATTAACCTCTGCCACTTCTACTGGAAGACTATTCCATACATCCACTACCCTCTCAGTAAAGTAATCCTTTCATTAGTCCCTGGCCTTATCTTATATCTAGAATAGCCTTATACCTATCCCACGCATGCTTAAACTCCTTCACTGTATTAACCCCTACCACTTCTACTGGAAGACTATTCCATACATCCACTACCCTCTCAGTAAAGTAATACTTGTATTAGTCCCTGGCCTTATCTTATATCTAGGATAGCCTTATACCTATCCCACGCATGCTTAAACTCCTTCACTGTATTAACCTCTACCACTTCTACTGGAAGACTATTCCATACATCCACTACCCTCTCAGTAAAGTAATACTTTCATTAGTCCCTGACCTTATCTTATATCTAGGATAGCCTTATACCATCCCATGCATGCTTAAACTCCTTCACTGTATTAACCTCTGCCACTTCTACTGGAAGACTATTCCATACATCCACTACCCTCTCAGTAAAGTAATCCTTTCATTAGTCCCTGGCCTTATCTTATATCTAGAATAGCCTTATACCTATCCCACGCATGCTTAAACTCCTTCACTGTATTAACCCCTACCACTTCTACTGGAAGACTATTCCATACATCCACTACCCTCTCAGTAAAGTAATACTTGTATTAGTCCCTGGCCTTATCTTATATCTAGGATAGCCTTATACCTATCCCACGCATGCTTAAACTCCTTCACTGTATTAACCTCTACCACTTCTACTGGAAGACTATTCCATACATCCACTACCCTCTCAGTAATGTAATACTTTCATTAGTCCCTGGCCTTATCTTATATCTAGGATAGCCTTATACCATCCCATGCATGCTTAAACTCCTTCACTGTATTAACCTCTACCACTTCTACTGGAAGACTATTCCATACATCCACTACCCTCTCAGTAAAGTAATACTTTCATTAGTCCCTGACCTTATCTTATATCTAGGATAGCCTTATACCATCCCATGCATGCTTAAACTCCTTCACTGTATTAACCTCTGCCACTTCTACTGGAAGACTATTCCATACATCCACTACCCTCTCAGTAAAGTAATCCTTTCATTAGTCCCTGGCCTTATCTTATATCTAGAATAGCCTTATACCTATCCCACGCATGCTTAAACTCCTTCACTGTATTAACCCCTACCACTTCTACTGGAAGACTATTCCATACATCCACTACCCTCTCAGTAAAGTAATACTTGTATTAGTCCCTGGCCTTATCTTATATCTAGGATAGCCTTATACCTATCCCACGCATGCCTAAACTCCTTCCCTGTATTAACCTCTACCACTTCTGCTGGAAGACTATTCCATACATCCACTACCCTCTCAGTAAAGTAATACTTCCTGATGTTACTTTTAACCCTTTCCTCCTCTAATTTAAGACCATGTCTTGTGATAGTTTGTCCTCTTACCTCTATACTCTCCTCCTGTTGTGTATACAATAATGTGTTTGTATAAGTGGAACATTAGAAACCACCTCTCCTAGCCTGAGATAAATGGATTTTCTAGAGAACCGATGAACCTGTTTCAATATCTGGTTAAACAAGTTGCATTATTTAAAAATAGCCCTGACAATAAAACATTGTCCTGAAACTAAATATTATACCTCTAAATGGAAAATGAGACCATCGGTAAATAACATGTCCTTGTATGACAAAGCCTTGTAAAGGGAATACACTGCTGCTTATTGGAATAACACTGGGATATAGGGTTATGGGGATCGCGAGTTGGTACAATAGGGAACTCACACTGTATAAAGGTCAATTGGGCAAAGTTCTAAAAGTTCCGTGGTCACCATGGAAACCAGTGGAATGTTCCTGCTGATTACAGTCACCACGGAAACCAGTGGAATGTTCCTGCTGATTACAGTCACCATGGAAACCAGTGGAATGTTCCTGCTGATTACAGTCACCATGGAAAGCAGTGGAATGTTCCTGCTGATTACAGTCACCATGGAAACCAGTGGAATGTTCCTGCTGATTACAGTCACCAAGGAAACCAACTGAATGTTTCTGCTGATTACAGTCACCATGTAAACCAATAGAATATTCCTGCTGATTACAGTCACCATGGAAACCAATGGAATTTTCCTGCTGATTACAGTCACCATGGAAACCCAAAGAATGTTCCTGCTGATTACAGTCACCATGGAAACCAATAGAATATTTCTGGTAATTACAGTCACCATGGAAACCAATGGAATATTCCTGCTGATTTCAGTTACCATGGAAACCAATAGAATATTCCTGCTGATTATAGTCACCATGGAAACCAGTGGAATGTTCCTGCTGATTACAGTCACCATGGAAACCAATGGAATATTCCTGCTGATTACAATCACTGTGGAAACCAATGGAATGTTCCCGCTGATTACAGTCACCATGGAAACCAATAGAATGTTCCTGCTGATTACAGTCACCATGGAAACCAATAGAATATTCCTGCTGATTGCATCACCTTTAGAATGTTACCCCAGAATCAGGGCAGTGGGTGTGGCCACTGAGACACATGTTCCCTAACTTGGCTCTCCGTCGTACCCCAATACAGGACTGGTGCTACTGCGAGGCCATTTGCAGTACACACTGCCAGTTCTGTTTATGGGCGAGTGGTTTATCGGGCAGGTCACCCTTCCCACATTGAATACCTTGCTTTTATTTAGAGGAAAAGGTGCACACTACTCTTCTTCCATCGGGTCTCCCGCAATGGGACTACAGTCATGGCTGCTCAGCAGGTTACTGCACCATCTGTAGAATCTATTCAAGCATCAGGGCTGCACATTGGGTGACAGGGTCAACTCAACTCTTCATCCTTCCCAGGTAGATAAAATGAGGTCCATTAACTTGGGTAATACTAACACCTCCTGGATGTACGTGAAAACCAGAGAGTGGTTCAACACTTTATTATTACTACTAATAATTGTATATTTTGAAAGACCACTACCCCCCATACTGACCATGCGTATTCTCCATCTTCTCTATGTAATGTAATCCGTCAAACTGGATTAATACCCCACAGATGAGCATTTTTCCTTGGCTTAGTCACTGCATGTCCGACGTGGGAAAGGTGTGTGTAAACATCAGGTTTCACATCAACCTGACACCACCTGGGGCCACACCCTGATATATTACCTTAAAATTGACATGTTTGCACCATTCACTCTCCCTGCCGACAGACGGACATCTGCAAACCAGGTCTGTATCACATCTGCAAAATAGCTTCATTCCAGATCCGTAGTCAATATTATCTGCAAAACCGCTTGGTCTAGTGGCAGTTCTTTCTATTCGAAATCTTACCAATACTTTATTTAATATATTTCACTGGAACTGAACTGGGAGCTTGTATATATATTTATATTTTTTTTTACATGTATTATTATTTTACATAAAGAGTAGTAGGTACCTGGGATAACCCTCCAATGGAAGCAGTAACACCCACCATTGTAAAGGATTCTAGAATCCTGTAGATCTGTTTGGAAGATCAAATACATCTGTCTGTGCATTTCCTTATTGGCCAAGAAGACGTTCCTGCTAGTTCTTAACCATGCTCCCAACATAATTTGGATCTAAACTAGAATTCAACTACATTTTGGAATAACTTGAAATACCTGTAAATTCTAACAATTGCCAATCTAAGATTCTTTACTGGAATGTGATCATTTATAATAATGGATTACAATTTTGTTCTGTGATTACAAAATATATATTATGCTGCATTTAAGATCCAAATGTATATTCTGTACCCATAACAAAAACACAGATGTGTCTGTTTCATTGGGAAAGCTTTCTGTATATCCTAGACATTCGAGAATCCTTTATCATGTTAGCCATTAGAATTCCCACTGGAAGGCTAATCTGCGTATCTACTACACTTTCTGTAAAATACAATTTCTCCAGTTCCCCTCTGCCTTTCAGCCTGTGGCTTCAAACTTTTTATTAAATATGCTTCTTTTTCAACTTAATTTAATAATTAATTTTTTCCACCAGCGCTAACAGATTAACAATTCATTTGATACAAATTTGATTTTGATGGCTATATTCAAACTAATGCTCTTAATTTATTGAAAATGCTTTCTATCTTAGTTGTATTCAGTCCCTAGAATCTGGTGTTCCTAGGTTAAGTTAGGCATGAAAGTGTCTCATGTAAAATGCCAAACTATTCTGTTATTTAATAACAAAAAAACAAAAAAAAACAAAAAAAAAATTATTCATGTGGAAATTCTATACCTGAAATATTTTGACCCCTTAAATAAAAAAGGGATATCATTTTTTCTCCTGGTTTATTTTATAATCCAATTTTAACCTGCCAAAGATATTGATATTATTATTTAAAAATTAGCAAGGTAAAATGCCAATTACTCTGGAGTTTATGGGGCTGGTTTCTATTAACTGAGATACATTTTATCTCTGCTTTGTATCTCCTATATTTTGTTTGTGGGAAGATGCCATTCATTCTCTAGAGATGTATTTATCTCTGGAATCAAGACATTCGAGTTTCTGCTTTCAGTTATTCAGTGTTAGTTGATGGAATTTAAGGGACAACGGTCAGCAAAGAATAAGTTCTATTTCATTAAAAGATCGTAGACATTTTAAATAGAAATGCTTTAATAAAATAATTTAAATAAAGCACCTTATTGAGCCCTCTTTGGTCTGTATTGCTCTTGATGTATGGGCACTTGAAAAATAAATGCTTCAATTAAAAAGTACCTTATCAAGCCCAATTAGCTCTGTATAGCTCTAGCAGGGGCAGACGTTTTGTTTAGAATCTTTTACTCTTGTAGCTCCATCAGTGGGCGGACATGTTGTTTAGAATCTTTGCTCTGTATAGCTCTATCAGGGGGCGGACATGTTGTTTAGAATATTTGCTCTATACAGTTCTATAAGGGGGCAGACATGTTGTTTAGAATCTTTTACTCTTGTAGCTCTATCAGGGGGTGGACATGTTGTTTAGAATCTTTGTTCTGTATAGTTCTATCAGGGGGTGGACATGTTCTTTAGAATCTTTGCTCTGTATAGCTCTATCAGGGGGCGGACATGTTGTTTAGAATATTTGCTCTATACAGTTCTATAAGGGGGCAGACATGTTGTTTAGGATCTTTGCTCTGTATAGCTCTATCAGGGGGCGGACATGTTGTTTAGAATATTTGCTCTGTATAGCTCTATCAGGAGGCGGACATGTTGTTTAGAATCTTTGCTCTGTATCGCTCTATCAGGGGGTGGACATGTTGTTTAGAATCTTTGCTCTGTATAGCTCTATCAGGGGCCGGACATGTTGTTTAGGATCTTTGCTCTGTATAGCTCTATCAGGGATGGGCATGTTGTTAAGAATCTTTGCTCTGTATAGCTCTATCAGGGGGCGGACATGTTGTTTAGAATCTTTGCTCTGTATAGCTCTATCAGGGGGCGGACATGTTGTTTAGAATCTTTGCTCTGTATAGCTCTATCAGGGGGCGGACATGTTCTTTAGAATCTTTGCTCTGTATAGCTCTATCAGGGGGTGGACATGTTGTTTAGAATATTTGCTCTATACAGTTCTATAAGGGGGCAGACATGTTGTTTAGGATCTTTGCTCTGTATCGCTCTATCAGGGGGTGGACATGTTGTTTAGAATCTTTGCTCTGTATAGCTCTATCAGGGGCCGGACATGTTGTTTAGGATCTTTGCTCTGTATAGCTCTATCAGGGATGGGCATGTTGTTAAGAATCTTTGCTCTGTATAGCTCTATCAGGGGGCGGACATGTTGTTTAGAATCTTTGCTCTGTATAGCTCTATCAGGGGGCGGACATGTTGTTTAGAATCTTTGCTCTGTATAGCTCTATCAGGGGGCGGACATGTTCTTTAGAATCTTTGCTCTGTATAGCTCTATCAGGGGGTGGACATGTTGTTTAGAATATTTGCTCTATACAGTTCTATAAGGGGGCAGACATGTTGTTTAGGATCTTTGCTCTGTATAGCTCTATCAGGGGGCGGACATGTTGTTTAGAATCTTTGCTCTGTATAGCTCTATCAGGGGCCGGACATGTTGTTTAGGATCTTTGCTCTGTATAGCTCTATCAGGGATGGGCATGTTGTTAAGAATCTTTGCTCTGTATAGCTCTATCAGGGGGCGGACATGTTGTTTAGAATCTTTGCTCTGTATAGCTCTATCAGGGGGCGGACATGTTGTTTAGAATCTTTGCTCTGTATAGCTCTATCAGGGGGCGGACATGTTGTTTAGAATCTTTGCTCTGTATAGCTCTATCAGAGGGCGGACATGTTGTTTAGAATCTTTGCTCTGTATAGCTCTATCAGGGGGCGGACATGTTGTTTAGAATCTTTGCTCTGTATAGCTCTATCAGGGGGCGGACATGTTGTTTAGAATCTTTGCTCTGTATAGCTCTATCAGGGGGCGGATATGTTGTTTAGAATCTTGAGTCAGGTGAAGGAAAATCTGACCTTTCTGACCCAAGATGTCTGCCCCCTGCTAGAGCTATATATATTTATATTTAAGGTGTTAGATTAAAAGAAAATAACATACTATAATTTACATTTTGTTTAATATGTAAATTTAAACATCTCAAGCCTTTTGATGGCATAGACTTTTACTGTGTTGCTGATTTGAATAGACATGAAAATTTACTGTGCCAAATTTTAAATGTATTGATCAGGGGCGGCCATGAGTTAAAGATTTATTTAACGATAGAATATTCCTTTCTCTTTTTTTCTGTGATGATATCCTGCTTCCCCCTTTCCCCCAATACTAATGATTGCTTTTCTGTTTCTAAAGGTGGATTATCTCCAGCATGAAAAGTACATCAGTATTATCAGCTCTGCTCCTTGTCACAGGTAATTAACCTCATTAAAAAAAATCACTATTATGTTGTATATTTAGGAAATGGCATCATATGGTTATACATTAGATACATAGCTGCCAACATCGGCCGTGTTTCCAGAGACACATATTTGTTCCACATGCTGCAGAAAGAGCATGCAAAGTGCAGCCCGGCAGTATGTAGGAGGGATATACGCACAGACACAATCCAATTAATTAATCAGGGTGGAGATCTCATAGGACCTACCATGATTAATTAATTGGATTGTGTCTGTGGCCGATGTCGGCAACTAATGGATCGTTTATGATCTTGTTTTATTCTTCATATTCCCAGTATACACAATATTTATGTGCCCGTAAATATTTTTACGGAGATTGTCTAAACCTTTCATTCTTTGCAGGGCTTCTCGTTACCCTATCATCTGCTGGCGAGGTAAGTAGGCATTGGGTTCAATGAGGTCACAGACGGAGAAGTACTTTAACAATAACAGTGACAAGCAACGAGAAAATCACTGACGCGTTTGGTTATTAAAGATCCAAATGAAGCTTGTTACCTTCCAGTAGCCCCAGGCATTTTTTCCCAACACACACAGTTAAGAGTGTTAAGAGCCCTGGTTTCTTAACAATCATTGGGGGGTACACTAGAACATTTCCCCAATCTATATTATTATGTCTTCCAATTCCATGGCAGAACAAACAAGTCCCATAACGGTTATGAATCATTTCTGCCATATGAATCAATCTGCCTGCATCTACTGCATCGCTAACTAGTAAACACTTCTAATGTCTTGTCTATTTTCCTTCGCAGTGTAACGCCACGGTTGTCAATTTGAACGGTAGGCCCCCTTACATTGCTAAATTCGACTTATTTATTTTGTTTCTGGATGAATCGGCAATATTTTTCGTTTTTTTATTGCATTCTGAATTTTAATTGTAATAAGCAGAGAAACAAATCAGCATAAAGCAGTACAACAAACAATACAACGACAAGTATAGAACTGGTACGGCAGGATGCAGAGTATCGGTCATTCGAGTTCCTGTCTAATGAAGCATTCGGAGGATTAAAATACTGAGTGGTATATGTTGGACATGAAAGTCTACTGCCCTCCAGTCCAGTGAACAGTCAAATTTACTTTTAGATATGTAAACACCTTGGGCAATAAAAAAAAGGGGGGGTCGTCGTCCCCGACCCCCCGCTAAGCAAACTCACCAGCATTGTCCCTACACAAGTATAGCTAAACTGGTGAGATGAAATGTTCATCTCCTCCTCAACTCACCTGCAATCCACCTTTTAGTTAAGGTGGAAGAAGGGGCGAGAGATGCCAGTCAGGGCTCTATATTTATTTTACAAAACACCACGCTATAGGATTGTTTGCTAACATTATCTGCGCAGCACCTCAGAGGTGGCAGTACCCTCCGAGAAACTCCCTGTGCAAAGAAGACACTGTGAACAGCGACCAGGGAGACCAGCGTTGATACGTTTTTGGAACCTTTAATGGATACAATGCTCAAGGCGCCTGGTAGACTCGACCAACAAGTAAAAGGTCGGCTTGTTAGGGGAATTTCCAAAACGCTGGGATCACTGCTCTAGGCAGTATCCGCCAGGTAAAAAAAATTCCCGTAGACTGCAAAAGGTGATCAGGGTCGAGTGGAGCCGAACAGGTTTGGTGCAGAAGAAATCGGTGCAAAAATTCCCTGATACCAATCTCGACAAAAATTTTAACGATGTCTCTTGAATAAAAAGGAAAATGTTATAGTTTATGGGAAAGATCTGCTGCCATCCCTGCGGCTCTAAATAGATTTCTTTCCCAGTAATGATCTGTATTGGTGGATTTTTCTGTATGACAAATAGCACTTGGTCGGATCTCTCCTTTTTCTTTCTTGGTTGGGTCACTCCTCATTATATAATAATCTGTATAGCCCGGAAAATAAGCACGGAGTCTACAAAGTCGTAGAGCCGAGTGCTTGGTTCTGAGTGTTACAAAGAGTCCTTGGCAAAAAGAAGGCTACTTGGTGTTTAATCTGGTGGTGGAAAGAGATGGGGTGTTGGGTAATCAGGTCCGTGGCGCCTTGGATTAAGGTTTTTTTTTCTCAGAAATATGGGTTTCTGCGGGTTTAGCGTCCTTGAGAGAAGTGTCGGTCAGGCCTGGTGCGAACAGCAGGATGTTGTGTTAATGCAATGTGTAGGCTGTGTTATTGAATCGACAATGTGTCTAACCAAAGAATCATGTTTTCTCTTCTACAGTAACAGAGGCATGCGCAAACGCAAAGGGGTAAGATTTCTCGTGTCTTGCGTATGGTCAGGCGCAATCAGTGTGTGTGTGTAAAATTCTATTTATCAATCAGTGAAATGACGATGGAATTGGAAAGCTCAGGGGTATCAAACTGTGGCTCACCGGCCAGGGGAACGACTGTTATATGCCCCAACCATCCTGCTGTGTGTCCCAATGTGGGGGGGGGGGGGGGGTCTGTCCCACTGTCCCGCTGAGCTCTACCTCTGTCCTGCTTTTCATGTGTTAGTGATGTCAGTTTAAGTGACAATGCTATCATTCAAACTCCACATTCGTCAGGAGGAAATGGGGCCAAGGGGGCAAGGAGGGCATAGGGGCAAGTGCCCCCCACTACCACCACCCAGGCTGCCCTCTACCCCAGCTCAATGTGCTGGGACTCCACCACTTTTCACTTCAAAATGGCGTCCAACTGTGGCCCTCCAGCTGCTGCAGAACTACAAACCCCATAATTCCACACTAGCGTGGCATGGCAGGGTACTTTGGTACTTGGGCCATGTCTGGGCCCTAGTGTGTAGCACTTTCTATCTAATTGTTTTGTCTCTTAAACTCTGTCCCGTGTGTCTATCAGTTGCTGTTGCCGGCTGATAAAATTGCAAAATGGCCCACTACATTTGTTTTTGCCAACCCCCCCCCCCCCCCCCGGTCTAGCCAAGCTATTGCTTCTATTGACTTACCATTGACCTGATGCCAGTTTTTTTTGTTTGTTTACCAGCCTGCCGGTAATATGCCAGCCGGGCAGCAACACCTACCTGGGCCAAAAATTGCAAGCACTCCCCTGTCACCCACTATTGGTGACCTACATATCCCCCTCCCAGCCTCTCAGCTCAATTTACCTCTTTGCACCAGAATTATAGTGCGATGTTGCATGATGTCAGTAGGCAATTATTTTCAGGGCTGTTTTTACACTTTTCTATTTTCGGACTCAAAAAATATTCGTCAACTCTCTATTTACAAAGTAATCCTTCAAAGAATTTCTGAAGCAAATGTGTGACATTATCTCCCTACCCAAAGCTTTCCCCAAAAAAAATGGCCACCCCCCAGAGAAGGAATTTGGCACGCCATCTCCAAAAGGTCACACCTTTGATACCTGACAGATACCGTGCAGTTCCCTGTTATGTAATACTGTCAGTGTCAGACATGTAAATTCTTCAGGTTGGGCAAGTACCTTTCAGATTATAGGGGCTGATCACTTAGTCGCCTGAAGGCACAAGGAGTTGCTATAAGAATTAAACCATATTTCCCTGTTCCAAATTCAATAGGCAAAGATTTAAAAGTGGAAAAGTGACATTCTAGCAATTTTTATGTGGCCTGAACCAATTTAAAGGGTAAAAAAAAGAAAAGAAGAAATGTTTAATTGACAGAATTAAGACATCTTCAATAGAAATGCTTTAATGAAAGAATACTAATAAAGTATCGTATTGGGTGTTTTTTTGCCCCTCATAGCTCTATTAGAGAGCAGACATATTTTTTTGAAACATTGGATCAGGATAAAGGAAGATCCAAGATTCTAAACAACATGGCCGCCCCCTGATACAGCTAGGGTTACCACCTTTTCTTCCGAAAAATACCGGCCTTGCTACTGTCTCCATAGACTAAACATTGGCATCAAGCCAATTTTTTACCGGCCTGCCGGTTGCTTTCCTAGCCCTTTAATTATATCTCCTACTGCTCTATCTGTCTTGCAGATTAAATGTCCTAGATCTGTGCAGCCTGACGTTTAAGGACTACGCCTGCTTAAGTGTGAGTATTTCTAGCTGAATGTGGGGGCAGCGTGGCTGAATGTGGGGGCATCGTGGCTGAATGTGGGGGCAGTATGGCTGAATGTGGAGGCAGTATGGCTGAATGTGGGGACAGTGTAGCTGAATGTGGGGGCAGCGTGGCTGAATGTGGGGACAGTGTGGCTGAATGTGGGGGCAGCGTGGCTGAATGTGGGGACAGTGTGGCTGAATGTGGGGACAGCGCGGATGAATGTGGGTATACGTGGCTGAATGTGGGGACAGCGTGGTTGAATGTGGGGGCAGCGTGGCTGAATGTGGAGACAGCGCGGATGAATGTGGGGACAGCGTAGCTGAATGTGGGGGCAGCGTGGCTGAATGTGGGGACAGTGTGGCTGAATGTGGGGGCAGCGTGGCTGAATGTGGGGACAGTGTGGCTGAATGTGGGGACAGCGTGGATGAATGTGGGTATACGTGGCTGAATGTGGGGACAGCGTGGTTGAATGTGGGGGCAGCGTGGCTGAATGTGGAGACAGCGCGGATGAATGTGGGGACAGCGTGGATGAATGTGGGTATACGTGGCTGAATGTGGGGGCAGCGTGGCTGAATGTGGGGACAGTGTGGCTGAATGTGGGGGCAGCGTGGCTGAATGTGGGGACAGTGTGGCTGAATGTAGGGACAGCGTGGCTGAATGTGGGGGCAGCGTGGCTGAATGTGGAGACAGCGCGGATGAATGTGGGTATACGTGGCTGAATGTGGGGACAGTATGGCTGAATGTGGGGACAGTGTGGCTGAATGTGGGGGCAGCGTGGCTGAATGTGGGGACAGTGTGGCTGAATGTGGGGACAGCGCGGATGAATGTGGGTATACGTGGCTGAATGTGGGGACAGCGCGGATGAATGTGGGTATACGTGGCTGAATGTGGGGACAGTGTGGCTGAATGTGGGGACAGTGTGGCTGAATGTGGGGGCAGCGTGGCTGAATGTGGGGACAGCGCGGATGAATGTGGGTATACGTGGCTTAATGTGGGGGATTCGTGGCTGAATGTAGGGGCAGTGTGGCTGAATGTGGGGGATACGTGGCTGAATGTGGGGGCAGCGTGGCTGAATGTGGGGGATACGTGGCTGAATTTGGGGGCAGTATGGCTGAATGTGGGGGCAGCGTGGCTGAATGTGGGGGCAGCGTGGCTGAATGTGGGGGCAGCGTGGCTGAATGGGGGGGGAAGTATGGCTGAAACCCTGAGTTTGCCTTTATACTTGTCACTGACACTGACTGTGGACCTTGATGGTTTACGGCCTTGAAGGTCAGCAGGTCAATTTTAAATCAGTACCAGCTGCCTTGCTTATTTTAATGGAATATTTGTACATCTCACAACTGATTGGCTGCCAGCGGCAAGATGACCAGTTTGGCACATGCTCACAGCTGATTGGACACAATAAGTGTTGGGGGAGAAGCTACACTGAACCCAGAAGTATATGCCACTTCTCCCTCCGAGCTGGGGTATTGTAAAAATTGGTCTTTTCCTTGGTAACAGATGGAAAACTTAATTTTAAAGACGCAAAATAAAAATGTTTCATGTTGGACGGTAGGAAAAAGTTGTGGGGGATTTGGTTTGGTGACCTCCTGCTTTCTCTTCTCTTGGGGGGGAGGAAAGGGCCTAGGAGACAGACCAGGAGTCTGATGCCCTAAAACCCGGCTCAGCAGGACTTCTACTGCCTCCTGGAGGAGAAACATCTGACCCAGGAGCCAGGAGACCAGACCTGGCCAGCCTGACCCAACGGGGAACCTGGGATTTTCTTTAATAAATTGTTGGTTTTTTTTTTTCTTTTGTTACTCAGCCGGCAGACCTCAGCAACCTGCCTGACAACATCCTGGTGACTCTGCCTGACTGCAAGAGAAATGATACGTCCGGTCCCGACCTCGCGGCCCTGTTCTTTTCTAAACTGGACAGCAACAAAGCCAAGGTGGTCCTGTCCTCTCTCAATGCCAAGGTAGGACGTCTTTGACCCCCCCCCCCCCAACGCACTTCCATGCAGTGGGAGATATTTAACAATGGGTGAAAAAATGGAGAGATATTTCACCGGTGAGGGGTAAAAAATAAAAAATCAGTCACTAGTGTAGGCGTCCTCTGACCGCGCATTGATTGAGAGCAGGTTGCTCTCTGAAGGGGAATTAAATGTAACAGGGCTGGAGGCAGAACCTTCCTTTTTGTTATTGTTGGAGTATATGCTTTCTGTCAATATAACATTTCCCAAATACCATTTTAAGGGAGGGGCAGATTTTCATTCAATAAGAAACAGGCGGCGCTTGATAAATCTATTAATACAACAGAATTCTACGTCTTCTTACACAATCGCCCTGTTTAGTATTTTTCTTTTCTTATTTCTTGTAAATTGTTTGGGAGGGGGGGGGGGGGGGGGTTTGGGCATGGCTAAAGGTGTGACAATGGGTGGGGCTTTTTAAGCAACTGTCAGCAAGAAATGAAGTTGTTTTTCTGAAAGATTGCATCAGGTGTTTATTGGCTGTAACCAATAGGGTAATATATTGGCAATATACTGGGGGCTAAACATAATTATACATAATGTGCATGGTTTGAGGGAAACCTTCCAACCATTTAACCATTTCCTTTATTGATCTAGATTTCACAGCTGACACCAGGCTGGGCAGCATTATTTCTGGGTGGGATCCAGTCCCTGGTAACGCAAGCATTAAACATTAGCAGCAGCGTCAGCCAGTCGCTCCCAGGTTCTGTCCAGCCCTTCCTTCCTTTTGTCAACGCAAGCATCATCGAATGTCTCCAGTCCCAGAATGCAACTTGTGATAGGTTCCAGACTCTGTAAGTACTGCTCAAGGTGGCGTCCTGGGTGTAATGTTTCACCCGTGGTTTTTTAACTTTCCTCACCCATTTTTAAGTACCAATTTGGATAGGAAGGAAAATGAGGACCCACTACGCTGGAACTTTAATCACGTCTATTTGTTGTATGCATTGCAAAGTTTTTGTTCTCAAACATAGGAGATATTGTGCAGATCAAGTTTTGATTGTATGTATAACATAGATTGTATTTCCTAGCATGGGATAGTTTGTCTTTCTATGTTCAAGATAAAACGGTATTTCTTTGTGTAAGTGAGTTGTTTCTTTCTAAATGTAATAGATAGTTTTGGTTTCTATGTAGACCGATCAGCCATAACATTATTATATATATACACCGATCAGCCATAACATTATTTTATATATACACCGATCAGCCATAACATTATTTTATATATACACCGATCAGCCATAACATTATTATATATATACACCGATCAGCCATAACATTATTTTATATATACACCGATCAGCCATAACATTATTATATATATACACCGATCAGCCATAACATTATTATATACATACACCGATCAGCCATAACATTATTTTATATATACACCGATCAGCCATAACATTATTTTATATATACACCGATCAGCCATAACATTATTATATATATACACCGATCAGCCATAACATTATTTTATATATACACCGATCAGCCATAACATTATTATATATATACACCGATCAGCCATAACATTATTATATATATACACCGATCAGCCATAACATTATTATATATATACACCGATCAGCCATAACATTATTATATATATACACCGATCAGCCATAACATTATTTTATATATACACCGATCAGCCATAACATTATTTTATATATACACCGATCAGCCATAACATTATTATATATATACACCGATCAGCCATAACATTATTTTATATATACACCGATCAGCCATAACATTATTTTATATATACACCGATCAGCCATAACATTATTATATATATACACCGATCAGCCATAACATTATTTTATATATACACCGATCAGCCATAAAATTATTATATATATACACCGATCAGCCATAACATTATTATATATATACACCGATCAGCCATAACATTATTATATATATACACACCGATCAGCCATAACATTATTATATATATACAGCGATCAGCCATAAAATTATTATATATATATACACCGATCAGCCATAACATTTTTATATATATATATACACACCGATCAGCCATAACATTATTATATATATACACCGATCAGCCATAACATTATTATATATATACACAGCGATCAGCCATAACATTATTATATATATACACACCGATCAGCCATAACATTATTATATATATACCCTGATCAGCCATAAAATTATGACCAATGACAGGTGGCAAGCCAGCGGAGGCAGTGTGATGCTTTGGGCAATGTTCTGCTGGGAAACCTTGGGTCCTGCCATTCATGTGGATGTTACTTTGACACGTACCACCTACCTAAGCATTGTTACAGACCATGTACACCCTTTCATGGAAACGGTATTCTCTGATGGCATTGGCCTCTTTCAGCAGGATAATGCGCCCTGCCACAAAGCACGTTCAGGAATGGTTTGAGGAACACAACAATGAGTTCAAGGTGTTGACTTGGCCTCCAAATTCCCCAGATCTCAATCCAATCGAGCATCTGTGGGATGTGCTGGACAAACAAGTCCGATCCATGGAGGCCCCACCTCACAACTTACAGGACTTGAAGGATCTGCTGCTAACATCTTAGTGCCAGTTACCCCAGCACACCTTCAGAGGTCTAGTGGAGTCCATGCCTCGATGGGCGTTGTGTCATCAAAAGGGGACCTAGACAATATTAGGCAGGTGGTCATAATGTTATGGCTGATCGGTCTATAAGTCAATACATGAAGGCTTAGGTTGTTATCTATTTAAGTTTTATTTTAACTGTAATTCTGCTCTCGTCGTTTTATACGGAGGCTGTGCTGGCGCTAATGTGGCTGTGCAACCTGTGCAGCTGTTTTGACGCACATTACTGGGTTGATTATGGCCAATTAAATGATGTTCTATGGAACCTTCTCCGACCTGGCCACAGATACTGGTGTTCTTGCGCGGCCGACTTTGCCTATCCCTGCTCGGGAGTGACTGACATATATATTGTCACATGGCGCGATAGTGCTGCTATTTTTGGGTGGGCTTCTTTTATAAATTATCCCCCTTTGAAATAAAGTTCCGCAATGTGAAAATCCCATTTCCTCTTTGACAGAGTACATGATCTGAGTCTGCAATTCAACAACATGTCCGTGCCCAAAAGGAATGAAATGTACTTGGCCATCAAATCATTCCTAACTGCCCAGAAAAACCTGACAGGTAAAGTACACACAATGAAATGCACATACTTTTAAGTAGATGAAAAAATAACATATATGGAGTATCGTGTCCTCAATATGGCCAGTAAGATTATACTTTCTTGACTCCTGCCCAAAAATTGACATGGTCCACCTTGTTTTACCTATGTATAATCCTGAGCCAAGGAGGTTGGAACCTCATGGGCGTGTGTAGGTCAGAAAGGGGGCAGGACTAATAATATGGGCAGAGTTCTAGCTAAGTGCATCGGGTGAAAGAGTGAAGCTAAAAAGCTAAACACCGTTCCTAATCCCGGAGAACAGACCTATCAACAGGGTGTGAAATACCAACATCTCCACCCAATTTTACTAAAATTCCGCCCACTCTGTTTTACTCTTGTCTGTTTTAGGATATAGTCTGCCTCTCCCCCAAGGCCTTTTTATTTCATTATTTTTATTATTATTTATATTTTTGGGTGCTCCTAGATTAACAAATCCATCTTTGGCTGCTTAGAGTCAGCACTTATGGTTCCATGCAATGAGAGAATAATTAAAGAACAACTAGCACCAAAAAGAATAGTGTATATGTTTTATTGAAAGATTGTATGAAGTGTAGGGTTTTTTTTTTTTTTAAATAGAAAGTTTTTAATGAAAGAATCCGACCCAAGATGAAGGTAGATCTGATCCAAGATTCCCAACAACGTGTCTGCCCTGTGATAGAGCTTCATGCTCAATAATCTACTTTATTAATAGTCTTTCTTTAAAGCATTTCAATTTAAAATGCCTACATGTAATTCAATGTATCAATAAAACATTTTTAGTTTAAGATAGCTGTGTGGAAATCTAGATGATCTCAATAAGGTCATTTTGTTTTGTTTCTCTGCTCCCCCAGGCTCGGCTTGTGCAGTAAATGTCAACACCACGACCTGGATCAAGCAGAATTTGGGGAATTTTTCTCAAATCGCCAATTTGGAAGCACTTGCTGCTCTTAATGCAAAATTTAGTGCTGTAAGTAGCATCTGTAAGGTGATAAAAATATTATTTAATACCTTAAAACGTCATCTGTATGCAGAAAAAAAAAAATCTTCTTTTATTACTTGTACCTCACGTGATACATTGTGATATTACCACAAACCATCTGTAATGTCAGAATTAAACACCTCATGCACAGTCCTGAAGAAGCTTTGTTTGGCGTTGGAATGAAGAATGTAGAACATCCAGTTTGAGGGCAGTAGAGCCCCCCACCCCTGCATTCTGCACTAGGCAGGTATACATCCATACTCAATGCTGTGAGAATTCTATACCAGCATGTATTGGCCTAAGTGTGGGTGGCAACCCTACTTGGATACTATCGAAACATTTAAAGGGAGATGAATGTTCTAAGATGATTCAATGTTATGTGACCCCACCGAGATCTTATAGACATAGTTTAAATGCAAAATCGCTTGCAAAGCACAAGCGTAAGTCATGCCAGGAGAGAGAAGATTTCACCAGATTAGACCTCCTAAAAAAAAGAAAACGTGACTGTTCCAGCTCTTATGGGACAGCTGGCAACTATGGCCTTTGAAGCCGAGCAGATAAGAGGGTGCCCTAGCTGCCACATTTCTAAAGCCCCCCCCCCCCCCGTGTCAATTTTAATAAACGACTAGGGAGATCTGGTGCAGGGTTCTCTTCCTGGGCTCCCTCACTAGCTCTCAAGCTGTAGTGACAGTGGCGGCCAGGTATGTCACCATCTCTCTCTACTGCCGCTAAAAGCCACCGCAGAGCTCCAAAAGAACACTGAGAGAGAGGGTATGGACCGTCAGTGGCACATATTCTGATCCTACCCTCTGTGTTTGTGAATGAGATTATGGGGCTTTAAAACCTCTATTGAGTATTTGTGATTTATTTGCTTTTTGAATACTTTTTTTTTATTTACGGATCTCCAGCTGGAGGCGTTACCTGTTCTCACCCTACAACAACTTGCCAACCTCAGTGTGGACTCGGCTTTAGTCAACATCTCAGTACCTACCCCGGGTCTCATCGTGGGGGCGCTGCAGAATAAGAGCGACGTCTACAGCTTTCTGACCTTCCTCAGCACTGCAGTCGCTGCCGTAAGTTACACTTCTTCACCGCACCCTTCCCGCGACACCAAGTGGACCCTAGTAGAATGGAAGGAACTCCATCCAAAATGTACACTGTCCAAGCCAGGGCTCCAACCCTGCCCATGCACAATGCAGAAAAAAAGACACAGCTCGACACCGATGATGTTTAATTAGTAAAAGGAAGAAGCGTTTTCGACCAAAGTGGTCTTTGTCAAGCCATGGCTTGACAAAGACCACTTTGGCCGAAACTTTGTTGAGCTGTGTCTTTTTTTTCTGCACCAAGTAGACCCTGACACACACCATAATAAAATAATCCTCTGGGACTACAAGCGTCTATTAAGGTGACCATATCATGTATCGCATCATGTTTCCTATTTTATCTTAGTAAATAATCCTTTTCCTCTTATTCGTACAGAAAAATCAGAGTTCTCTGCCCCTGGCGTTATCCCAGGCCCTCCTCAATAAAACTTTACAATTTTTCGTGCCTAACGTCACCTCCTACAACAGCACTGAGTGGTCGCTACTCCTCCAAAATCAACTGGCATCAGTTCTTCCTGACATTACTGCCGGGCAGTTGAATGTTATACCCCAGAACATCTCCTGCAACGTCTTCCAGGCGGTGTAAGTATAGGCAGTCCTAGAATATGTACGGTCTAGAAACTCAACAAGAAGAACTAAATCCAATCCCCTTTCTCCCGACGTAAACTCCGGGGCCTGTTTTACTGCCTTTATGCTGTCCCATGGGATCTTATTCCAGAACCTAGAAAAAAATCCAATGGGGGCTGTGACATCCTGAAGGGGGCATCAGTATATCCTAGAAACCCTGGAGAATATGGCCCAACTTTTGCAGTAAATTGCTTGTGATGGGCTTGACAGTTAAAGTTGGGTTAGAGTAGGCCGCAGCCTATAGTTTATTTAGCATAGTCTAATTGAGTAATACATTTGGAATGACAAGGACACTGACTAAACCAGAAAGAAATAGACCTCAACAGCTCAGTTGTAAACCCACCAGCCATCCAAATCCGAGCTGGTCGGCCTACCAAGAGGTTCCCACCAGGTGAAGGATCTGAGCTACCCTCCCAGCTCTGAACCTCTCACCTAGCTTAAAGTAGGCTACCACCTTCAAAATGATTAATTAATAAACCACCACAAACTTGCACCCTGGCGGTGACATAGTAACATGGTAACTTAGGTTGAAAAAAGATTCCAACCTATCATTCCTGCTTTTGGTCGAAAAGAAGGCACAAAATACCCTTATCATGCTAGTCCAAATGGAAAATACAGATTTATTTATTATAATAGATTGACAGACAAGGGGAGGGGCAATCTATACGAGAACGAACATAAAATGGCGGAATGCTCCTAGCGCAACCAATGTGACTTCAGACATTGCTCTACACCAACTGTGAAGGCCCCCTCTCTTTACTTCCAACTCTGTGGGCTACAATTACGCAGATTACTGTCTGAGTGGAACGCGTCAGGCACTGCACAGATTTTTCTCCCCAGAGAGAATACGCTCGCAGCACGGCTTATTACAGCTCCCCAACCGATCTCTGTACGTGACCGCTTGTTTGTACTTCTGTTACCCACAGGATCAAAAACTTGAATGTTCAATTTCCCAAGCTGGACCTGGCCAAACGTCAAGAGGTCTATAACTCTCTTATCAAACCTCATCTCATGCAGAAAGGTAACATCCCTTATGCACTAAGAAAAATTCTGCAATCTTGGAGACATAAACACTGCAAAAAAATTGTTTTGGGCTCCAGGGGGATTTTCCCCAAAAAAATATATATATAGGAAACTGCCAATTTCTTTTATTCTGCCACGGAATGTACTATGAATATCATTTTTATTTCTTGATAGACTCAGCTTGTGCGACGAATGTCAACAGTAGCACGTGGGTCCAGCAGAATCTGGGGAATTTTTCACAGCTCGCCGATCTTAAGGATTTGGTTGCCTTCAATGCTAACTTCAGTGCTGTGAGTAACCGTTTCTTTACTTGTATTTAATACTATTAAAGAGCCACTAAACTTTTTTTTTTTTTTTATTATTACTGCCAGCGGCCTGGCATCTGGTCACGAAATGTTACTGCTGGTGCATTGGCTGGTTAGCAGAAAGGACCCTATCTACTTATATGTATATATTTGTATTCTGGAGTTATAGAGTGTCCAGATAATCGTTTATGGGAATACAAAGAACCTAATTGTCCATCTCTGGTCCTTAAAGTGTTTTTCTGAATGGGAGCTACCATGACCCTTTGCATTTGATAAAGGCTGTTTTTGGGTGTGTGTGTGGGGGGGGGGGGGGGGGATGTTGGGGGACACCTAACACCTTGAGTAACATAATACATTTCATCAAGGTAAATTATCAAAAAAGACGGAATTCAACCTCAAGGTGTTTACATATTCTTATTTCAACACAACTGGGTAATCCCTAAAGCCTGGACCGTTTTGGGGGGTGGGGGGTGGTCCTTGACGACAGGTTTTAAAAGCACTTATCTAGAGGACTTTAGTGTTTGGTTGCCACTAGATTTTTTTTGTATACATCTATTTGTTTTCCTTATGTACTGACATTTTGTTTCCTGTTCTTTAGTTGGAGGCGCTATCAGTCCTCACCATACCACAAATAGCAAGCTTCAGCTTGGGAATGAACGCAGTAAACAACCTGATGGCCTCCGGCCTTGTTGTGGGGGCACTTCAGAATAAAAGTGATGTGTTCACCTTCCTGGCATCCCTCAACGCAGCTGTTTTTTTGGTGAGTTTCAGCCTCCATCGCATCCATGTTCCTGAACGGTCAAAGACCAGCCGGGATAGAAGAGGGGGAAAAGGGGGATGGTGGGACCTAGATATCCTAAATGTTTGCAGCTGTGGGGTGCCATGGATAGGCAAGATCTGGCACATCATCTATTGCAGAAGAAGTTAATGCGTACTTGGTTGAGGAAGCAGATGGTGGGAGAAGTTCGAACATTCTATGTTCTCATAAAGACATTAATTGGTGGTCTTGTTTCGATGATACCACATGTTGCATGATGGTGCCGGGACCCAGATTAGTACGTAACCCTGTCTCTTTGGTTTTCTAGAACAACCAGAGTTTCATCTCCTCAGCTCTATCCCAAGCCCTCTTCAACAAAACCTTCCAGGTCCTTGGAAGCAACGTCACCTCTTTCAATAGCTCCGACTGGTCCCAACTGTTGCAGGATCAGCTAGGGCCGGTCCTACCTGGAATCACAGCGGATCAGCTGAGCCTCATCCCACAAAACATCTCGTGTGCATCCTACCACGCTATGTAAGTATACATGGTCCTCGGACAGCAGAGGGGACTTGGGTTTAAAGTAAATCATCATGAAACTTGGTGAAAGATGTGTAGTGTTTGGTTTGCTGAGGAGACTTGATAACTTGAGGAACAAGGTAGAAAACAGGTGGCAATCCCTGTAATTCCCTCTTTCATGAATAACTCCCTTTAAATTACATGGCATTGTGTCTCTCTGGCCACATTAGTTGAGAGATTAAGGTCATTGAATAGACTGTGCTCGCTGCTCCTTCAGAGAGAGATTCAGGTCAGTGAATAGACTGTGCTCGCTGCTCCTTCGGAGAGAGATTCAGGTCAGTGAATAGACTGTGCTCGCTGCTCCTTCAGAGAGAGATTCAGGTCAGTGAATAGACTGTGCTCGCTGCTCCTTCAGAGAGAGATTCAGGTCAGTGAATAGACTGTGCTCGCTGCTCCTTCAGAGTGAGATTCAGGTCAGTGAATAGACTGTGCTCGCGGCTCATTCAGAGAGAGATTAAGGTCATTGAATAGACTGTGCTCGCTGCTCCTTCAGAGTGAGATTCAGGTCAGTGAATAGACTGTGCTCGCTGCTCCTTCAGAGAGAGATTCAGGTCAGTGAATAGACTGTGCTCGCTGCTCCTTCGGAGAGAGATTCAGGTCAGTGAATAGACTGTGCTCACTGCTCCTTCAGAGAGAGATTCAGGTCAGTGAATAGACTGTGCTCGCTGCTCCTTCAGAGAGAGATTCAGGTCAGTGAATAGACTGTGCTCGCTGCTCCTTCAGAGAGAGATTCAGGTCAGTGAATAGACTGTGCTCGCTGCTCCTTCAGAGTGAGATTCAGGTCAGTGAATAGACTGTGCTCGCGGCTCATTCAGAGAGAGATTAAGGTCATTGAATAGACTGTGCTCGCTGCTCCTTCAGAGTGAGATTCAGGTCAGTGAATAGACTGTGCTCGCTGCTCCTTCAGAGAGAGATTCAGGTCAGTGAATAGACTGTGCTCGCTGCTCCTTCGGAGAGAGATTCAGGTCAGTGAATAGACTGTGCTCACTGCTCCTTCAGAGAGAGATTCAGGTCAGTGAATAGACTGTGCTCGCTGCTCCTTCAGAGTGAGATTCAGGTCAGTGAATAGACTGTGCTCGCTGCTCCTTCAGAGAGAGATTCAGGTCAGTGAATAGACTGTGCTCACTGCTCCTTCGGAGAGAGATTCAGGTCAGTGAACAGACTGTGCTCGCTGCTCCTTCAGAGAGAGATTCAGGTCAGTGAATAGACTGTGCTCGCTGCTCCTTCGGAGAGAGATTCAGGTCAGTGAACAGACTGTGCTCACTGCTCCTTCGGAGAGAGATTCAGGTCAGTGAATAGACTGTGCTCGCTGCTCCTTCAGAGAGAGATTCAGGTCAGTGAATAGACTGTGCTCGCTGCTCCTTCGGAGAGAGATTCAGGTCAGTGAACAGACTATGCTCGCTGCTCCTTCAGAGAGAGATTCAGGTCAGTGAATAGACTGTGCTCGCTGCTCCTTCAGAGAGAGATTCAGGTCAGTGAATAGACTGTGCTCACTGCTCCTTCAGAGAGAGATTCAGGTCAGTGAATAGACTGTGCTCGCTGCTCCTTCAGAGAGAGATTCGGGTCAGTGAATAGACTGTGCTCGCTGCTCCTTCAGAGAGAGATTCAGGTCAGTGAATAGACTGTGCTCGCTGCTCCTTCAGAGAGAGATTCAGGTCAGTGAATAGACTGTGCTCACTGCTCCTTCAGAGAGAGATTCAGGTCAGTGAATAGACTGTGCTCGCTGCTCCTTCGGAGAGAGATTCAGGTCAGTGAATAGACTGTGCTCACTGCTCCTTCAGAGAGAGATTCAGGTCAGTGAATAGACTGTGCTCGCTGCTCCTTCAGAGAGAGATTCAGGTCAGTGAATAGACTGTGCTCACTGCTCCTTCAGTGAGAGATTCAGGTCAGTGAATAGACTGTGCTCGCTGCTCCTTCAGTGAGAGATTCAGGTCAGTGAATAGACTGTGCTCGCTGTTTTCACACCCCATTTTTCTTTCACAGAATCAACGTATTTAATACTCAATTCCCAACCATGAATCCAGCCTCTCAGGCACAAGTGTATCAGACCTTCATCAAACCCTACCTGACCCAGAAAGGTACAGTCAGCACCAGTACCCATTTCACTGACAATGCACCTTCACACTGACAGGATTGCTAATTAAATAACTAACCAGACTAACCAGAGTGTCTAATACGGGATGTGGGCATGTGTGGTGCTGGGAATGTGTGGTGCTGGGCATGTGTGGTGCTGGGGATGTGTGGTGCTGGGGATGTGTGGTGCTGGGGATGTGTGGCGCTGGGGATGTGTGGTGCTGGGGATGTGTGGTGCTGGGGATGTGTGGTGCTGGGGATGTGTGGTGCTGGGGATGTGTTGTGCTGGGGATGAGTGGCACTGGGGATGTGTGGTGCTGGGGATGTGTGGTCCTGGGGATGTGTGGTGCTGGGGATGTGTGGTGCTGGGGATGTGTGGTGCTGGGGATGAGTGGCACTGGGGATGTGTGGTGCTGGGGATGTGTGGTGCTGGGGATGTGTGGCGCTGGGGATGTGTTGTGCTGGGGATGAGTGGCACTGGGGATGTGTGGTGCTGGGGATGTGTGGTGCTGGGGATGTGTGGTGCTGGGGATGTGTGGTGCTGGGTATGAGTGGCACTGGGGATGTGTGGTGCTGGGGATGTGTGGCGCTGGGGATGTGGTGTGCTGGGGATGAGTGGCACTGGGGATGTGTGGTGCTGGGGATGAGTGGCACTGGGGATGTGTGGTGCTGGGGATGTGTGGCACTGGGGATGTGTGGCGCTGGGGATGTGTGGCGCTGGGGATGAGTGGCACTGGGGATGTGGAGAGTTTGGCCCCGCATAGTGCTTCATACACAATCCCCAAGTGCTCTGTCATATGTGGCCTTGGGCTTGCTCAGTGATGGCTACCCTTGGCACTGCAGATTTTTTTGAACCACATATCCTTTGTCTCTCTCTTTGAGTCTTAAGGCTGACTGAGAAACATGGGATTGTGGGATATTTAGTCCCTCAACCCCTGCAAAGCCAAGTCTACCCATCACTGGCCTAGGTAGGTACGGTAGTAGCTTGGCACACATTTGGCACCTTTACGTTTAAAGGCTTCTCTAGACCAATGCCTCTCAAACCTGTCCTCAAGGACCCCAACAGTCCAGGATTTAGGGATCACCCAACTGTGTTTAAACGGTCTGTATCATCTAAACATTGTTTTTACTGTGACTGTAGATAATAATAAATTATTGAAAATGATCCATACATTGTGTTAGCAAAATTGCAAGCAAATGCCTAAATTAGGAAAAAAGACTGTGCTTTAAATGTGTCTGTGGAGTCGCCTGCTTATGACATCACCTGTGGTCCAATCAGGCCACAGGTGATGTCATAAGCAGGACACTCCACAGACACATTTAAAACACTTATTTTTATCCTAATTTAGGAATTTAATTGTAATTCGGCTAACACGATGTATAGATCATTTTCAATCATATTTTATTCTCTACATTTCTAGTATAACCAGTAGTTAGGTAATACAGTCCCTTTAAATAAGAATATGTATATCACCTGGTAGGGTTCCATAATGCTTAGGTATGGTTCCTTAATGCTTAGGGAACCACACCGGGTGAATTACCTATCTTATTTAACTGAATAATCCCTAATTCCTGGACCATTGGGGGGGGGGGGGGTCCTTGAGCGCATGTTTAAGAAACACTTCTCTAGTGCTGTACAGGAATACTTGTCTATCTCTGAATTCATTTCTAATCCTTTACTGTCTTTGTAGATAACACGATAGTATGCTTTAACCAGTCTGAGGCCAACTCCAGCGCCTGGTTCGTAACTAATATAGCATCGTTCCTGACTTACACAAATGAGCAGGACCTTGGGCTGTTTGCTAATGTAACCATGGTAAGTTATTACATTATATGGTTTATTTATATAGCATAGTAAAGGAGAACTACATACTATGTTAGACGGACAGAAGGACAGACTGATAGATGCTCACAAGCTTACAATCTGGACGACCAATGAAACAGTCATATTTCGTTTGGGGGAAATGGCCTGCGGGATACCCCTGCTCGTAAAAGGGTCAAAAGCCCCACCAAAATGCCCCAGACCAGCAACAATAACCAAATTCCCAGCATTTCAATTCTCCAGCTTCATGAAGAATAAAAACGATCATTTGCAAAGTAAAAATAAATATTAAATACACTTATAATATATAAATGTTATATATTATAATAGTATTTATAAAACATGAATATATGCAATTTTAAATTAATAATACATTTAATTTGGTGTTGATTTGTTAATTTGTGTTTCATATTATTTTAATTTATTTTCATATTATTTCGGCGGGCCATTTTGGGGGGAGGGTTTCAGCCATTTTTGCAACGGCCAAAGTTTTCCCGAAATATGCCAAATGGTTTTGCTCCCTAACGAAGTCTACAGGGAGATCCAAGACTAACCCCTTATCGGCCATCTGAACTCCAGAGGCCTCAATGTTGGAACGAAAATTGGCCACGGACCACATTGGTGGTCTCAGAGTAGCCTGAATTCAAGGGCCAACCGGATCACCAACGTTATCCCAAGTGGTCCGAAACTTGGATCTCCCTAAGTCCACCCCTTACTATTTTACTATTACCCTTTATGGTAGGTTCATGAACAGTTATTTTAATTTATGCATTTCTAGTTTGTTTTCTTTCTCGTTTATTACTGTTTTTGCTACATTTCCTGTACAGATAAATACTTTGTAGTTTTTTTGAGCCTCTCTTTTACCCCCCCCCCCCCCCCCCCCGGTTTTCTAACCTATCTTTGCAGCAACAAGGGTTTGCAAAAGACTTGTCCTGTGTCCAACTTGCATCTCAGCTCAACTTCCCCACAGACACTGCTATTTACTTCACTTCACTACTGACCACTGGTACCAACTCCAACCTGACCAGGTAAGGCCCTGGGTACAATATGTCGGAAAAGGGTTTATTGGTTCAGGAAAAAATAACTTCACACACATTTAAGATTTATTACGAAAATATATCTTTATATATCCAACCAGATGCACAAAGTGCCTCATTTCACTATTTAAATATCACCCAAAAATAATATTATATATATATATATATCCATCCCTCTCCTTTTTACTAAATATCGGTTTTCGAAGGCTGTGGTAGTATGAACTAATCACTCCACTGCCTGGTCGGCGACCACATCGATTCTAGCTCAACATTCTAAACGAAGGTCACATGAGTGCAAGTGTTCCGTCAGACCCTATCAGCAGTATTAAGGAAGGACGTTTTAATTCTTTTCTTCTAGTTTTTTTTCTTCTTTTAAAGGCCCTCAATATTTGAAGTTGACACGGTGTTAAACATCCATGTTATGAAAGATTTTATTCTTATAGGTATATTTTCACTCTGTTGAGAGTGTTAAATGGAATGAGTAGCACTTAAAGGGGGGTCCAGATATGCCTACGGTCCAAGTCCTTAGAGCATAGACACCCCTCTGCCTCTTTGATGACCATACCATAGACATTACTTTGCATTTTTCATTGCTCCTTTTCAAGGTAGACTTTTAAGGAGTAGGGCCATTTGCTTGCCAGCATCCTGGGAATCTCGACCTACAATCTTCGAGATGGGTTCTTCAGGGGGTTTAGTCTCCTGCGGAGGACCCTACATTCTTCTCCTTTACCTTTCCAGCATCCCTGGGAAGTTCCTGTGTTATCTGAGTCCGTCAGCTCTCAAAAAGCTAAATTCCAACGAAGCCATAAGCCTCAGCAAGAGAATTAACCAGCAATGCCGAGCTTCCTCATCTGGCCAAGCCAGTAGAGCCCCAACTAATGAAGAACTACAGGTAATGTTACCAACATGGCTAGGACAACTTGAACACAGCCCAAAATCTACAGTTCCCTCGGAAGGCACAAACAAACCAATCCCCCTTGAGCCAAATCTTCAGTAGGCTTGCTACTTTTTTTGTTTCCCCTTTTAAGGCACCAAAGGAGGAGCATCCTAAATACTTCTCATGTGGCCATGGTTGGAATGAATCTGCCTGAAATATTTTAGACAAGTCTGCCTCTAGCAAACTAAGCGAAAGGGTGTAAAAGTAGCTGGGATGAGTAAACGGTGCTCCATCTTCTATAGGGCAATGTTGGCATCCCAGCCAACAAGTAATAGACATATTAAGTGATAAAGTAGGTGGGTTCTGTGTTTCAAATAAGAAATCCATCAATTGTCTGTTAAATGCTTGAGTAGCCAATGTCATTGGTTTAGATGGGGAATGTTCCAATTTTAGAACCTGGCCACGAATTCAGAATTGAGAAGTAGCTCCCTGCGCATTTCGCATTACATTGTCTTTTCTTTGTAGGTGGCGGTGTCTCTAGTCAGCAAATTAGAAACCATTTCTTCAGACACCCTTTCCAACTTGGGTCCATCCGCCGTGGGTCTATCTCAGTCACAAATTAATGCAATTAGTGACAAAGACTTGGGGGCAAGTGTCCCGACTCTTGGAAATGTAACCGGGTGGAACAAAGGCCAATCAAGAGTAATCATGGACAAACTCCTCCAGTCTGGATACCAGGTACGAGAAACTAATTAATGACAAGAGATTCAGGTACCCTTTGAGTCCTATTTTTAACATATTTTTTTTTTAAATTATTTATTGTCCTCTTTTTTTTGGCAAATAATGATATAATTTTTATATATATTTTTTGTTGTCAGATCAAGAGCCTAGAATCCCTCGGAAGCTTAGTGAGTGGATTACCCAGCAAGAACCTAGAGGCGCTGGATCCAACACTGGTTCTGAACTCCCTGCAAAGTCCTCAGTTTGTCAGCCAAATCTCCAACGCGAACCCTATCCTGAAGAACACTTTTGTGAGAAAGGTATGAGGAGAGAGATGTACAGGGTTGAAAGTGTTGACATTTTAGATAGAAATGCTTTAATGAAAGGATACAAATAATGTACATTATTGAGCCCTCTTTGTTCCATAGGGTGCGGACATGTTGTTTAGAATCTTGGGTCCGTAGCGTGCGGACATGTTGTTTAGAATCTTGGGTCCGTACGGTGCGGACATGTTGTTTAGAATCTTGGGTCCGTAGCGTGCGGACATGTTGTTTAGAATCTTGGGTCCGTAGCGTGCGGACATGTTGTTTAGAATCTTGGGTCCGTAGGGTGCGGACATGTTGTTTAGAATCTTGGGTCCGTAGGGTGCGGACTTGTTGTTTAGAATCTTGGGTCCGTAGGGTGCGGACATGTTGTTTAGAATCTTGGGTCCGTAGCGTGCGGACATGTTGTTTAGAATCTTGGGTCCAATCTTCCTTCATCTAACCAAAGATGAAGGAACATTTCATAGCTTAACAAAGCATAACGCGCTCAATATTCTTTTATTAAAGCATTTCTATTTAAAACATTTTATGCAATGTTTCAATAAACCATAACTTCATTTTTTGCCTACAGTTGTCCTAAAATGAGGGGAGGGAAAAGAGTCACAAAAACTCCAGACACGTAAAGAGCACCTTTGAATTTCTGTGTTCTCTCTTTTTCTTGATATAGATTTTGGCCGTTGAAACGACCCCAACCAATATTGTCAAAAACGTCCCCAGCGACCTGGCCAGATACATCCCCAAGTCCTCATTGTCCTTTATATCCGAAAAGCCTAATGTACAGGATCTCAATGGCAAATTGTGGACCTCTGACCAAGTAAGTGTATCTCCTGGCATTTTGTGCAAAGCCAAAACATATGATAACGTGACATTTGTAACAAATAGATTGAGGAAAATCAGTTTTTGATCTGTTCATGTTGGCAGTAGGGGAACAAGACCATTCATGGCCTTGGTACAGAAACAATTTTTGCTGACCACCTGAGCCAATATAGCTACTAATCGTTGTGAACAGGGTGTCTGTGAAGGACCCAGGTGTATTGCACCTGCTCCCCCCTGATATGTTGGATTTGAAAAACAAACGGTGAAACTGTCTCTGTTTAATATTCTTCTGAGTGGATGTTTCTTACATTTTCACCACAGGCCGCCATGTTTTTTGACCAAGTTGTCGCTTCCGGGACGAACGCCACCAAGTAAGTTAATTCTTCCCCCAAATCACTTACCACTGTGTTAGCACTCTCCCAAATCACTTACCACAGTTTCATTATTCTCCAACCACTTACCACAGTGTCATTACTCTCCCAAATCACTTACCATTATGTCATCATTCTCTCAAATCACTTACCACAGTGTCATTATTCCCCAAACCACTGGCCACAGTGACATCATTCTCCAAAACCCATTAACGCAGTGTCATTATTCCCCAAACCACTTACCACAGTGTCATTGTTCCCCCAAGTCACTTACCACAGTGTCATTATTCCCCCAAATCACTTACCACAGAGTTATTGTTATTGAACAATGACCACAGTGTCATTGTTCCCCCAAATCACTTACCACAGTGTCATTATTCCCCAAATCACTTACCACAGTGTCATTATTCCCCCAAATTACTTACCACAGTGTCATTATTCCCCAAATTACTTACCACAGTGTCATTATTCCCCCAAATCACTTACCACAGTGTCATTATTCCCCCAAATCACTTACCACAGTGTCATTATTCCCCCAAATCACTTACCACAGTGTCATTGTTCCCCCAAATCACTTACCACATTGTTGTTAGTCCCCAAATCACTTGGCAGAGTATCATTATTTCCTAAATCAATTGCCGTAGTATAATATTAACCCCATATCACTTGTTTAATAAATCATTAATTCCCCCAAATCACTTGACACAGTGCCATTATTCTCCCCTAACTTGCCTCACCTCCATCTTGCTCTTATTAGAGCATACCTGGGCACACCCAGCACACCCCATGTTCCCGCCTATGCAGACTTTCACGTGTTTCCTTCTGAAGCACTTACTGTCCTTTCTCTTTTTCCAGCCTCTCTGCATCTGTCCTGCAAGGTTTTACATGTGGTTCACCCAGCAAAATCAACATCATGCAACTGAAGGAGCTGGCAAAAGCCATGAGGACTCAGGCTGCCTCCTTGGAAGAAGGCCAGGTTTGTGCCAAACATCTCTGTCTTCCATTTTGATAGCTGTGGGCCCATCCCAAGGTGGACCATTGATGATTTAACCTTGATTCCCAAGAATAAAAATATTGAATGTGAAAATAATATTCAGTAGAATAGTGGTCATCTGACTCTAGGTCAGGGGACTGGTTGCTAATTATGAGTTGCCCAAAACACCCATAACATGCTCTTGCCATGAATGGGCTGGGTCATTGACGACCGTGCTACTCCGACAGAGAGGTCCTCCTAGCGTAACTGTATTTTCCCTAAGAAAGTACCACCTCGGCTGTCTCTAGACAATAGAGACACATTTGTTTGATAAATTCACCCATTTATCATAATGAACAGCTATTTTCCTTCTGCGACACCCAACTGGAGGTCCTATCTGGCCAGAATACGTGAATTATTAAAACACTTCTGTCGTTTTACTAATGTTCTGAAGATATATACCTGTATTCTTCTAACTCCCTAAACCAGACTCAAGGGAAGCAAAATAGCTCCTCCTTGTCTTACTGTCATCGTTGACATCTATTCTCTTCTGCAGCTCAACTGCTTGGCCAGGCAGATAACCAAGAACGGGATTCCCACGGACTTGGACACGTATCCAAAGGAAATGTTGATGTTTATTAGGTAAGGTGAGATCTGTTCGGGGAAGTAAACCTTTAAGGTACAACTAGATAAAATGGGGGGGGGGGGGGGGGAATAGGGTGAGTGCCTAAAGGAGCCATTCAGCAGAGGTGATGGAAGCTGACATAATGGGGCAAGGCTGTCTAGGGAGGGAACAGACTTTTGAGAGCGATAGCTAACCATGGTACTCCAGCTATTGTGAGATACAGTTTTCAGGATGCTCGGTAAGCCGTGGAGAATGCCAAAGGTAAACCATCACTGGGTTTGATGGACCAGTTCGTTCTTTTGTCTGATTTTAAACTATGGCACCACGAAGACGAGAGTCTTGTGACATTTTTATCCCTTATCATATTCTTTTCTTAATCTTTCTCTGTATTCCTTTGTATGCTTCACCCATTTCTATTTCATCATTACAGCCCTTTGAATTACTCTGGTGGGGCAAACTGCAAGGGTTATTATACCAACGTCGGCCTGTCGAACATCAGCATTCTCCAGAAGGGATCCAAACTGCGGTCTAGTTTATTGACCCAGGCCTTGGCTTGTATGGTACGTATAGACACCACTCCTTGTCAAGAGAGAATATTTTCCCTGTATGCCTCTTTTTTTTTAAAAAGATTGATGATAATATATTGGTATTCTTAAGCATTTCACCTTTCAATCAATGTAGTGCCTTATTATGTTTACCACTGTCTAACCCAAGAAGTTCTAGATATTGTGCTATCTAGAACTCTTATAAATCTAGAACTCTATCCAAGCAGCCATCATGTTTGTAGTGCTAGATACATCTAGATAATCCATAATGTTCTTGAGGCCTTGGCTGTTTCCCCCCCCCCATTATTTAAATTTTTTTTTTTTTTTTTTTAATGGGGGGCGTAGGAGATGGTTTTGAGAACTGGCATAAGTGGATTCGGCCCAGACAAGGAACAGCATGCACCAGAATTAATTATTGAATTTTTTTTTAACCCCCACCATAGAATGTCACCAATGCTTCGTTAACGAATGACAATGTCATGGTCCTTGGGCAGCTCGTTTGCGATTTGAATGCATCTTACATCGAGAATGCCACTGACAGCTTGCTGACTCAGCTGTCTCAGTGCAAATCCTTCACCGCCGACCAAGAAACCGCCATTCAAAACGTCATCGCGAGAGGAAACTCTCAATTCGGGTGAGTGGAATAGCACTTGTGGCTGCAAGGAGCTAATTTAATATTGCCCGTCTACTCTGGGAAGTTGGAAAAAAAAAACAGGGAATGCTGGTATTTCTCTAGAGAAACTGTACGGCAGTATAGTTTGGGAAGGAGGTATGCATGGATAGGCAAACTGTCTGTACAAGCCCACTAGTGTCCATGGCAAGGTCAGAACAGAGAGCACACAAAGCCCAGTATATGTCCACCAGGAAAACTAGGGGTGCTTCTCATGTCGGAATTTGGTGGGCTAGAGTTACAATTAGAGAATACAATGGTCAAAGCTGTGCCAATCTAAGGAGCCAGGTAGCAAGGAGTGCAATGCTGCAATCTAAGGAGCCAGGTAGCAAGGAGTGCAATGCTGCAATCTAAGAAGCCAGGCAGCAAGGAGTGCAATGTTGAAATCTAAGGAGCCAGGCAGCAAGGAGTGTATTGCAGCAATCTAAGGAGCCAGGCAGAAAGGAGTGCAATGCTGCAATCTAAGGAGCCAGGCAGCAAGGAGTGCAATGCTGCAATCTAAGGAGCCAGGTAGCAAGGAGTGCAATGCTGCAATCTAAGGAGCCAGGTAGCAAGAAGTGTATTGCTGCAATCTAAGGAGCCAGGCAGCAAGGAGTGCAATGCTGCAATCTAAGGAGCCAGGCAGCAAGGAGTGCAATGCTGCAATCTAAGGAGCCAGGTAGCAAGGAGTGCAATGCTGCAATCTAAGGAGCCAGGTAGCAAGGAGTGTATTGCTGCAATCTAAGGAGCCAGGCAGCAAGGAGTGCAATCCTGCAATCTAAGGAGCCAGGCAGCAAGGAGTGCAATGCTGCAATCTAAGGAGCCAGGCAGCAAGGAGTGCAATGCTGCAATCTAAGGAGCCAGGCAGCAAGGAGTGCAATGCTGCAATCTAAGGAGCCAGGTAGCAAGGAGTGCAATGCTGCAATCTAAGGAGCCAGGTAGCAAGGAGTGTATTGCTGCAATCTAAGGAGCCAGGCAGCAAGGAGTGCAATGCTGCAATCTAAGGAGCCAGGCAGCAAGGAGTGCAATGGCATCTAACTTCTCTGCTCCCATTTGTGGCTTCTAAAAAAAATGTGTAACCAAATGCTTCCCCAGCCTGGTCTGAGAGTCACTAGGCTGGTAGTAGTCACTAGAGAGTAAGATAGACACATATCCCCTATATTAAATCATTTTTCTATTATATATTTTCTTTTTTTCCGTGGTTTAGATCTCCATCAAAATGGTCAAAAGCCACACTGAAATCTCTGGGGAGCCTGAATGGTATTTTAAGCAAGAGCATCCTGACAAAGGTTCCCACTGTAAGTATCCGATGTCCGCTTCCCTGCATGTTACAAGCGGTCATAACTCCTTACTAACAGGGGACGTGGTGTGGCCTATCAACTTCTGGAGAGATGGAGTCCGCCTAGCTCTGCTTTAGCTATAGTGTGTACCAAAGAGACAACTACAGGGACCCCGAGACGGGAATTACACACTTTAGGCCAATGTAGCCGAGTTTGCCAATATTCTCCAATGCAGCTGAATGGGAGATTTTGTTCCCAACTCTGCTACTTTGGCCTCAAGTTTGAACTTCCCCTCTCAATTCCTTGCAATTCTCTCTTTATTGAGTAAACCCTATAATTCACTTAAACTTAAATGCAGAATCCTTTCCCAGTATAGTTAGGGCCATAATCCATTACCTTTAAATCCTGACCTGTAAAGGTCCACCTAGCTTCTTTCTGTATGTTGTAAAACGTGTGAATATCGCCTATATTTACTTTAAAACGACTTCTTCCCTTGTAGTTTCACATTGAAAATAATTTCCTTCGGGTCTCCTAAATTCCACTGACGTCGAATAAGGAAGGGTTTGGGGAGAGAGGCGGGAGTGTTACCATAGCAACAGGAATAAGTCTATGGCACTGTAGTTGCAGGTTTTGCACAAGGCTGGACTATATTTTTATTTTGGTTTTTTTTTTAAACAACATCTTACCCTTTTTAGCACCTGAAATTGCAGGTGAGTGGCAGGGATTTTCAGTTGCGATTTTAGGAGCACCTTTTTAAAAAAAAACAAAAAACAATTGGGTCGCGCTGGGGCACCCAGTGCCAGAGCAATTCAGGAGTTCTGGACCAGAGCAGGTGGTTAGTGTTAGTCTATACTAGTGCACCAAACTGCCCTGGACACAGTAAATTATCTTCCACAAGGCAAACAAGGCACTCGCCTAGGGCGGCACTTTGCCAGAGGGTGTTAAAGCACACTTCTGGTGCTTCAAACATTTTCGCTCCCTCCCCCACCGTTCAGCAAGCTTAAGCTCCTTCCAATTAATCGGGGTGATGGGGGCATGTAATGGACGTGGTGGGGGTATGTAATGAGAGTGATGGTGGGATGTAATGGATGTGGTGAGGGTATGTAATGGACGTGGTGGGGGTATGTAATGAGGGTGATGGTGGCATGTAATGGATGTGGTGGGGGTATGTAATGAGGGTGATGGTGGGATGTAATGGATGTGGTGAGGGTATGTAATGAGGGTGATGGGGGCATGTAATGGATGTGGTGGGGGTATGTAATGAGGGTGATGGGGGCATGTAATGGACGTGGTGGGGGTATGTAATGAGGGTGATGGGGGCATGTAATGGACGTGGTGGGGGTATGTAATGAGGGTGATGGGGACATGTAATGGATGTGGTGAGGGTATGTAATGAGGGTGATGGGGGCATGTAATGGACGTGGTGGGGGTATGTAATGAGGGTGATGGGGGCATGTAATGGACGTGGTGGGGGTATGTAATGTTGGTGATGGGGGCATGTTATGGGGGTGATGGGGCATTTAATGTGTATGCAACGTGGGTGATGGGGCATGTAATGGGGTGATTGGGCATTTAGTGTGTATGCAATGTGGGTGGGGGGGTTCCTGAATTTTGTCTGCCGAGGGCAGCACAAAACCAAGATACACCACTGCCTGGGCACACTTCTTTTTATGTTGAGTAGAGCCAGAATCAAGCTTGGATGATGGAATTTAAGGATGAAGACTGGGGGTTTGCGGAGAGCATCGTAATCCCAGTTCTTCTGGTTTCTACTATTGTTTCTTCCCCTGGACTGGTCCAGCATGGTATAGTTCTTGGCTCTCATGCAGGGGATGTATCTGTGATGTGATTCTTGGTTTGTGATTCCGTAGAGCGCTCTAACCTCCTGGGTGAAAGAATCTGCAGACAGCTCGAGTCTGACAAGGAACCAGCTTGTATCCATCGTCAAAAACCTGTATCCTCTACGAACGCGGAGAGCAGTGGGTAAGTGGGTGAAACCGTCTAACACGGGGTCTCAAATAATAACTGTCATTTAATCTGAACGTGTTTCAAAAAAGACAAAAACCAAACGGTCTAAAAAAAAAAGAGAGCGTTGCAGGGAATATTCAAACTATAAGGCCACAAGTAGCCGATGTGGAAACATTCTGCAATGAAGCGGAATGAAAGAATGGTTCCAACCCAGCTTCTCCCGTCTCAATTCCCTGTAATTCTCTCTTTACTGAATAGGGCCTTAATTAATGAGGATGCCCAAAGATGACTATACTTGTTTTTCTAGCAGTTGTACAGCTGGAGTTGCCAGATCAGCCAGCGTTTTTGCTGGTCACCTATAACCCATTACCTGCAGAATGTAGAAGGGGGTCCCGTGGGCCCATTAATTAATCAAAGAATTGGATCGGATAGTCATCTACCATGACTAATTGAGTTCCCTCTGAACGCATATGAATTTTACATTCTGCAAGGGAACATGTATAAGTTATGTGTCTCCCTTAAAAAATGGCCGAACATACAGCTGTATGCATGGAATCAGAAGTAGGAGGAGCTAAGGTACGGACTATTCAGAACGAAAACAGTATTCAGATAGTGGGATTGAGAGGGCTGGCTGCTTAGGGTACACTTGACATAACAGAGGAATAACATTCTGCCTGCTGACATGGCCTGCTAAATTCTCTTGTTATTCTGGATTCTAGCTTGTCCCAGCGGCATGGAGATTACAGCGGACAATGTTCAGAATAGCCTCAACCCTCTGCTATACACTGCTGACCAATTAGACGCCTGTCTAAACAACTCCATTCTAGCGGCGTACCTTTTGGATCTCAGCAACCAGCCATTTACTAATGAACAACTGGCCGTCTTCAAGAACAAACTAGATCAGGTAATCAATTAGAAGAAAGAAAAAGAGACAGAACTTCGTTCCCTGGATATATTAAGTGAAATCAGAAATTCCACTTTGTTTGTGGTTTAATTGTAAAATCTATTAATAATATGTTTTTTGGGTTTTTTTTTTAAACAATACAAATGGGGCATTGCGTATCACAAGAATTCTAGCGGAAAGTTCTAAATGCGATGCTGTCACCATTGGAATGTTCCGCTTTTAGAACTTTGGCCCAGGATTTCTCCGCATGCAAAGGAGATGAATTGTAATGCTGTTATCTTTTCCTTCCACAGCTGTATCCCGGGGGTTATCCCGAGTCTGTAATTCCCAATTTAGGAGCTATAGCTTTTCTGTGTGGAGAACAAGACGTCGGAAAGTGGAACATAACTTCAGTAGACACTCTGTATAGTATGCTTGCCAGTGGGCCGCCAGACAATCTGGTATGTGGAACAAACATTATGCACTTTATTTGTTGGCCTGATCTACTAGGTAGTTTAGTCCTAGGGCCACTGTCTCCTGAGCACCTGTGCTTAAGCATACCTGTCAAGTTAGGCCTGCTCCATGGCTGCCAACTGTCCTGCTTTGAGGGGGACAGTCCTGATTTTGATAAGCAAAAAGGTCAGTGATAAACATGTTTGATCACAACCTGCCTCAGCCAGCTCTTTTACATTTAAAAAAAAAAATCCAGAGATGCACACCAATTCAGCTCTAGGATACAAGCCCCATGTTGGAAGAGTAGAGGCCTGGCTTCTAGCCCCTGGCAGTATAGTCTGAAGGGGATGGTGGTGGAGTATTAAGCGTTGTAACAGAATGTCGGCACTGACTTTACCAGCGCAGTTGGTGACACCCAGGGGAGAATAGAACTGTCACCCATTCTGATTTGACAGCACAGTCCCGGGATATAGACTTGTCCCGGGCCATGTTTTTAACTCCCTGTGTACCTTAAAAGACACCAGACACCCAAATGTCTGTCCCTTGTTTGGTTCATGCAAATCTTCCCTGCTGTCTTCCCAGAAATCACAGCACATGTGGGGAGGGGGTGTACATGACCTCCTTGCATTCTGAATACTGCAAACAGTAGGGTTGCCTCATATTCAAGCATTTTTTTTTTTTTTTTTACATAAATATGATCAAAAGCAAATACAGTAGCAATGGGAGCCATACTATACCACGTCAGCGACGGGCTAACTATATAACTTAATGAAACATTTGTCATCCACACCCATCCATCTGGCCGCACACCCCCAGACACACCCTCTACATGACATATTCTGGATAAATATAAAGATGCTTATGCTTAATTAGTGATTTTGCTAGCTACATACCTTCTTTTTTATTTGTTTGTTTTTCATTGCAAATGCAGGCCAAAATCTATATTACTAAATATATTGCTTCGGCCGGCGTTATCAATGGTTCAGCCGTGAATGCCATTGGAAGTAGTTATATCTGCCTTCTGAACAGCACCCAGCTGGATGTCATTTCCTCAACCGCTATCAGGTAAGTCTGACGCCATCACTTCCTATTTCAACTATATACTAATCAGAGGAGGGCAGACGAGGAGGGCCATTGCTTCCTAGCTGCTGTCCAACCTCACTTTTCACTTCTTAATGCCCCAGTGCATAGGCCAGGCAGTGCGTAGACCAGTGCGTAGACCAGTGTGCAGACCAGGCAGTGCGTAGGCCAGGCAGTGCGTAGGCCAGGCAGTGTGTAGACCAGGCGGTGCGTAGGCCCGGTAGTGCATAGACCAGGCAGTGCATAGACCAGGCAGTACGTAGATCAGTGTGTAGACCAGGCAGTGCGTTGGCCAGGCAGTGCGTGGACCAGTGTGCAGACCAGGCAGTGCGTAGACCAGTGTGCAGACCAGGCAGTGCGTAGGCCAGTAAGAGTGTAGACCAGGCAGTGCGTAGACCAGGCAGTGTGTAGACCAGGCAGTACATAGATCAGTGTGTAGACCAGGCAGTATGTAGACCAGTGTGCAGACCAGGCAGTAGGCCAAGCAGAGTGTAGACCAGGCAGTGCGTAGGGCCAGGCAGTACATAGACCAGGCAGTGCAAAGACCAGTGTGTAGACCAGGCAGTGCGTAGACTAGTGTGTAAACCAGGTAGTACATAGATCAGTGTGTAGACCAGGCAGTGCGTAGGCCAGGCAGTGCGTAGACCAGGCAGTACGTAGATCAGTGTGTAGACCAGGCAGTGCGTAGACCAGTGTGTAGACCAGGTAGTATGTAGATCAGTGCGTAGACCAGGCAGTGCGTAGGGCCAGGCAGTGCATAGACCAGGCAGTGTATAGACCAGTGTGTAGACTAGTGTGTAGACCAGGCAGTACGTAGATCAGTGTGTAGACCAGGCAGTGCGTAGATCAGGCATTCCGTAGACCAGGCAGTACGTAGATCAGTGTGTAGACCAGGCAGTGCGTAGACCAGGCATTCCGTAGACCAGGCAGTACGTAGATCAGTGTGTAGACCAGGCAGTACGTAGACCAGTGTGTAGACCAGGCAGTGCGTAGACTAGTGTGTAGACCAGGCAGTACGTAGATCAGTGCGTAGACCAGGCAGTGCGTAGACCAGGCAGTGCGTAGACCAGTGTGTAGACCAGTGTGTAGACCAGGCATTCTGTAGACCAGTGAGTAGACCAGGCAGTGCGTAGACCAGTGTGTAGACCAGGCATTCCGTAGACCAGTGTGTAGACCAGGCAGTGCGTAGACCAGGCATTCCGTAGACCAGTGTGTAGACCAGGCAGTGCGTAGACCAGTGTGTAGACCAGGCATTCCGTAGACCAGTGTGTAGACCAGGCAGTGCGTAGACCAGTGTGTAGATCAGGCAGTGCTTAGCCAAGTATGTAGGCCGGGCACCCACCCTGGCAGATTCTGTGCCAGCGTATACAGTCTGTGCTGGACTCTTGTTCTGTAGAAATGATTTTATCTTTTCAATTTCAACACACATTACCTGTAATGTTTTTTTTTGTTTTTTTTTACTTATAGTGAGGCCCAGACATTGCAAATTTCTTTGTGTAACCAGACGGTAAAGGACGCCCTGTACATTAAAGCGAAAGCCTCCTATCAGAGCATGTTGAACCAATCAACCTACTACACCCTGATGCAGCCGTACCTGGGTAAGGCTCTGTGAAAATCCCAAGAATTGCCATGGGCAGTAACATGCAAGCAGATTTAAAGCTCCATAATATCGGATATACTGTGATGCTGTGTCACTTTTCAGGTGGGGCCCCAGCTGCAGATCTGAAGACCCTGGCTGCCAAAAACATTAGCATGGATATTGGAACATTCACCAACTTAAATCCAAGCTCAGTAAACGTGAGTATCAAGTGCTCGTAATCTAGAGACCCGCGTGTAATCTATTCAAAAAAAGGGAACTGATAAAATCAGTCATTGATATCGAGCTGGTGAAATTCTCTAACTTGCGTAAACCCAAATTCTTGTAAAATGTATAACTATAGCTATTTAAGGTAATCACATCTTTGTGGAACCTGTAACCATATATGGTAATATCACTGTGGAATGTGTGACCATATATGGTAATTTCACTGTGGAATGTATAACCATATTTGGTAATATCACTGAGGAAAGTGTAACCATATATGGTAATATCACTAAGGAAGGTGTAACCATATATGGTAATATCACTGTGGAAAGTGTAACCATATATGGTAATATCACTGTGGAACCAGTAACCATACATGGTAATATCACTGTGGAACCAGTAACCATATATGGTAATATCACTGTGGAATGTATAATAATATCACTGTGGAATGTGACCATATATGGTCATATAACTGTGTAATGTATAACCACGTATGGTAATATCACTGTGGAATGTATAACCATTTATGGTAATATCACTGTGGAATGTGTAGCCATATATTGGCGATGTCGGTTTCAAATTTCTAACCATATTTGGCAATGTATGCTTTGCAGAATCTAACCGTGAACGACGTCATCGGTTTACTTGGTGTTAACGTGGCAGACCTGAAGGCACAGGAGACCAATGCAGTAATCAGCTCATGGGTCAAAATCCAGACGCAATCTGACCTCGACAAGCTGGGCCTAGGGATCCAGGGAGGAATCCGAGAGGTCTCTGTGACTACGGTATCTTCTGTTACTACAACTACTGTCAAATGTAAGTGACACTTTACAGACCAAACAATCCACTTACAAAGGAAATACTTTCTTATAAAATGACAAAGAGTCTGGTTTCCAAGGTTGCCCACTCTGGTGTAGACTAGCAGAGTATTACCAGTCATACAAAGTTCTCTATACCTTCAGGATAGGGCAAGAGAGGAACACCTCCATCACTGGAACATGCCACATCCAGTAACTCTGCTAGCCCTGTCCCCTTCTTCTCCAGCTATGCTCTTAAGACTGTTCCATGGCGTGCGAAGGCCATCTAACCTTTGGGTGGAAGAGCCTCTATTGCATGTATTTTAACGTGGGTCAGTAGGTTGTAGAAATGATCCTTTGTTTTAATCTGAAAGACTGGAGAAACATAAAATAGATCTGATGATTGCCCATTCCTTCATCGTAGAAATAAATCGGGTATTTATTACAAACTACAGCCCTACCAAACTGCTCGGTCTCCAGACCATGTACCGTCAGATCTTAACCACTGAATGCTCTTCTCTCTTCTCGCACTCCCAATTCTAGATAACTCGGCTCCTGGTGTCGCTGTTCTGGGCCATACCATTCTTCTCAGCATGGCAGCGTCACTTTTCCTGATCTGAAAAGAAGGAACTATTTCTAGAATGAACTCATCGCCCCGAGCCACCCCCCCCCCCCCCCCATTTGTTTCTCTCTTAACCATACCAGGTTATCTGATAACCAGCAACAGTGTAACCCAGCTTGTTTATAAATGTATAATGTGTAACAGGGTGAGATCGAGCAACAGTACAAATCCCAAATTTAGGACTTTTTTTAGTGTTTTTTTTTTTTTTTTTTTTTAATCTTTCTACATTTCGTTAAAAAAAAAAAAAAAAAAAAAAAGTTCCAAGGAGGCTACAATCAATTAGTAAAACGATGGGGTTAGTTCACTAAATCCTAAAGTGGGGTGGAACTGATCGGCCCAAAAAAACTAACTTTTCCAACTCAACTACTGTGGTCTTTGTTTTGGAATTCGAACAGTAACTCACCACGATTAACGCTTTAGTAAATAAACCTTAATTGATTTTTTTATTACACGATTGCTTTTTCAATAGACGCAAACGCTTAAAATTCAGTTGTCCAGTGTACGCACACTTTCGTCTGTACAGGTACAAGTCGGGCTTACCATCGGCACGAGCTCGGCCAATCAGCGAGGCCGTCTGGTCTACCTGGGGAATCTGCAAGGTGCAGAATGTAGTTCCATAATAGAGAACCTTGTTTTTTTTTTAAATAGAATTAATCACCATTTATCGATTATATATAAAATGGGGATCTTTAGTTACACTAGCACTGAGTCAGCGACCAAATAAGCCTGCACGCGTAACAAGGCAACATGGAGGCTCCAGCGGACAGAATAATATGGGATTGTTTCTTATAAGGTACATCACATTTTATTCCCATATCAGGACCAGTGTTTTTTTTCCCTGCTATAATAGAATCACAAAACTAGTTTAGCAACTCTTCAAATCTAATACATAGGAGAAAGTCTGACAGATAATGGTACCATTTGCCGTAATTATGACCCTCTGAAAGCACCAAGAGAATCCCCTTTAAGAGATGAAGTTTGCATTTGGATCCAGGCTTCTGTCCAAGGTGTTTAATTTATTTTTGTGTCCTAAAATAGTGGCAATTTATTTAAAACGTTTACTAACCAACCGGCTTACTGTGTGTAAAATATGTAACAATAAAACAAATCGGCCCCTAATCGGATTCTCTCTTTATTCTGGATTTGTGAAGTTTTTCGGAGGTATTCAAGGTGGGTTTTTTTTTTTTTGGAAGTCACTTAAATTAGAATATTGTATCATTTCACATTCAGCATATTGATAGATCGTTGTTAAAAGGAGACTTGGTTTCACTGGTAAAAATTGAAATGGGGGAGAAGGGGCTTTTGTAAAAGGGGGGGGGGATAAATCTTAATAAAAAAAGACATAGTCTTGTGTATGTAGGCTTAGGGACGGTGATCTAATTTTAGAGCGTGTTAGAAATAAGATGTGTTAAAAAGCCACGTGATGCGATCAGGAATTTTTGTGGCACATCCCCTACAGTAGCAACACTAGGACAACAAAACTTTTAATTTTCGAAGCACAAGCGAAATGGTCATAGTTCCTAAGGTACTATCGATATTAGCGGCCAGTTTATCCTCTTCCACGGTCAGGTCGCCAACCGGCAGCCAGCACAGAGAAAGACCCTCGACTTCTGAGGTCATCAGAGGCGATCATATCATATCTAGGTCATCTCTGTTGCTCCCTTTCGAAAATGAGGGTCCACTGGATACAGATCACACGAGCAAGGCGCGCCAGTGTGTGTGTGCAGAGACCAGATATGACTCTTTTCTAAGGCAGAGGCGAGAGTAAACCCGCGTGAGCCTATAAAATAAGTAAGAGATCACATGGGGGAACACTTGTTACCTATGGGAAAAAGACCAGGCTTCTCTCACTGCAGGAGCAGCGAGTATATCCCTAATCCAGATCTTTTTGGCAGATGTAGCAATTGTTTACTTGATTATCTTCTCTCCCCGCTCCTGGACATCAAGGACCTTTTCCAAAGAATTCTTACAAGTGACCAGAAGCGAAATCAGGGTTCTCTCACTGAAGGATCAGTGAGCAAATATGTAAGTCACACGGTTTCTGGAGCCAGAGTAGTAACTCTGGTTCTTCCACAGCGAAGAGGACTCTCTTATATCCAATCAGAAGCAGAAATGCGAATGAACCAAGCGCCATGTGATCATATGTTTATTATACGCTTTGATATCACATTTTTCAGGGTACAATATAAAGCACATAAAGCAGCTTACAACAAAATGATAAAACCATAATAAAATACATTTTAAAACTGGGCAAGCGTATAAAAAAAATAAATATAGTTATAAAAGACACCCTTCCACTTTCCAATTCAGGAGCAAGGGAGGGTACCAATTCAGGAGCCAGGGAGGGTACCAATTCAGGAGCCAGGGAGGGTACCAATTCAGGAGCCAGGGAGGGTACCAATTCAGGAGCCAGGGAGGGTACCAATTCAGGAGCCAGGGAGGGTACCAATTCAGGAGCCAGGCACGATACCAGTTCACGAGCCAGGCACGATACCAGTTCACGAGCCAGGCACGATACCAGTTCACGAGCCAGGCACGATACCAGTTCACGAGCCAGGCACGATACCAGTTCACGAGCCAGGCACGATACCAGTTCACGAGCCAGGGATGGTAAAGCGCCAGCACTGGGAAGTTTTGAAGCCATGGCTCCCCTGGTTTCTGGAATTTTTCCAGCCCTTGATGAGCCATATTAACAACTTCTTTGCCTGAAAGCCATAATTACTAGGGGAATTGTACCCACCGATAATAAATGGGAAAAGCAAGTGCTGAAACATCCGGAGTCCTGCCCCTCTCTTTCTCCAATGCATAAATGTATATTTGCTAAAAAAAAAAAAAAATAATAAATAAAAAACATAATTTAATTCTTAATCATATGGCACTATTCAATCTCTGAATCCCAAACAAAAAGCTGCAGCCATGCACGGTAATAAAAATACATGGGTAAGGAAGACCAGCACTAGTATCTATCCTGATGGTGATACACTAGTACCCTCTAGTGGTACGTGGTGGAACAGCGGTCTAACATAACTGGAAATGATTTGCTTAGAATCTAATGATAACTAATTTGCTAGATAAAAAAAACTCCTCTTATTAAAAAGGGAAACATGCCCATGAAATACTGTGGCTTAAAGGGACTCCATCACCTAAACTTTTTTTGTGCAATGAATGCAGAGAATTTAAAAAAAAGACTCCACAGACACATTTAAAAACACATTTTTCTCCTAATTTAGGTACTTGCTTGCAGATTTGCTAACACAATGTATAGATCATTTTCAATAGTTTTTTAAAATTCTTTACATGCACAGTAAAAACAATGTTTAGGTGACACAGGCCCTTTCAGTTTGAAATTCTCTCCCCAATTCACTGCAATTCTCTCTTTCGTGAATAAACGTCTTATGCCTATATTCTGCAATGTCAGGACACAGAACCACGAATAAAATAACATCAAATACTGCAGAGCGGCAAAAACGGACGCACTTTAAAAACTAATCGCCCCTCGTTAGAAGGTAAAGGACCAGCGAATGCACGATGAGCTAACATATAATTTACACAGACTTAAAATAAGGTGAGGACGAAGTGAGATATACTTCTCTATTCTCCGAGTTACCACTCATGCTCAAAAAAAAATAAAAAAAATATTCATTACTGGGCCCAAATAGCAGACCGACAGTCGACGCCCGACAAAGTGCAAAAAAAAAGCTGAGATGGTGGCTTTCCCAAGCTTAGATTTACAAGCATTAAATAAATGACTCACATCTCTATAAAGCATTGGGGATTCTTCCAACCCAACGCGTTGTGCGACCCTACAGCTGTGAGGCGGTGACATGGTTGCCGGGATGGTTGGCGCCTGATTTGCAGACGCCGCCTGAACTAGGAGATTAGGTGCACTACGGCCTGGCGTTCACCAGATGTTTTGCCTACGATACTGCTCTCTCTGGTTCTATTCGCACGCCCACTCTGCTAACCACTGCTGGGTGGCGGCTCTTTGCTCTTCAGTCTCCGCGGCGGACTCTGGCTTTGACGGCTTCTTCAGTAAACTCTCCAGCTCGCTGGCTCGCCTGCTGCTCTCCAAAGCTTGCGCCCTGCAGGTCAGGTTTTTCATGGTGTCTCCGAGCTGGCGGACGTTATCCAGGGGTAGCCAGTTGGGATCGACTTCCGGTTGGAAGGGATCAGGGGCCGTGACTTCGACAAGTTCTGGGTCAGCTGGGATACGCAGGTAGAAGGCGTGAAGCATCATCCGATAAGGCTCGACATCCTTCTTAAAGCTGTAGGTAAAATCCCCAACGATCGGATGACCCAGGGAACTGCAGTGCACTCGCAGCTGGTGAGTCCGGCCTGAAATGTAACAAACAGAGATTTTACAACATGGGGGAATCCTCTCAACTAGTGTGCTCTTTATGGCCTGGCTGTGATCATCACTCTTTTATTGAGCTACGTGGTTTTTGGCAAAAACTTTGACAAAGCTCTTCCACAAACTGAAAGCTTTTATTTTCTAATCGGAGAAAGCAGGCACCGGCAAGCACATGGAAAGGAACAGTATACTAGATACACTAGACAATCTTAATCTGCAAGAAATGCATATGCATCAATTTTGGGGTTATTACATTTGTAGAGCTAGGTACCAAGCATAAGGCGAACCACATACTACGTTAGACAGAGACAGACTGGTACATGAGGTAGAGAGCTCCGCTCGCACGCTTACAATCTAGGGCTAGTATGAGACATAAGGGAGTGATAAGGTCAAAGGGGAAGGTGGTGATAGTAACAGTATTTGGGGACAGTGAGAGCTGGGTGGGTTTGGCTAGAGGATAATTAATGGGTGTTCTAGTGGGATGAATAGTAAGCTTCCTTATTCCTAACAGTATTTGGGGACAGTGGGAGCTGGGTGGGTTTGGCCAGAGGTTAATTAATGGGTGTTCTAGTGGGATGAATAGTAAGCTTCCTTATTCCTAACAGTATTTGGGGACAGTGAGAGCTGGGTGGGTTTGGTCAGAGGTTAATTAATGGCTGTTCTAGTGGGATGAATAGTAACCGTCCTTATTCCTAACAGTATTTGGGGACAGTGAGAGCTGGGTGGGTTTGGCTAGAGGTTAATTAATGGGTGTTCTAGTGGGATGAATAGTAAGCTTCCTTATTCCTAACAGTATTTGGGGACAGTGAGAGCTGGGTGGGTTTGGCCAGAGGTTAATTAATGGGTGTTCTAGTGGGATGAATAGTAAGCTTCCTTATTGCTAACAGTATTTGGGGACAGTGGGAGCTGGGTGGGTTTGGCTAGTGGTTATTTAATGGGTGTTGTAGCAGGATGAGTAGTAAGCTTCCTTATTGCTAACAGTATTTGGGGACAGTGGGAGCTGGGTGGGTTTGGGCAGTGGTTATTTAATGGGTGTTGTAGCAGGATGAGTAGTAAGCTTCCTTATTCCTAACAGTATTTGGGGACAGTGGGAGCTGGGTGGGTTTGGCCAGTGGTTATTTAATGGGTGTAGTAGCAGGATGAGTAGTAAGCTTCCTTATTGCTAACAGTATTTGGGGACAGTGGGAGCTGGGTGGGTTTGGCCAGTGGTTATTTAATGGGTGTTACAGTGAGATGAATAGTAAGCTTCCTTATTCCTAACAGTATTTGGGGACAGTGGGAGCTGGGTGGGTTTGGCCAGAGGTTAATTAATGGGTGTTACAGTGAGATGAATAGTAAGCTTCCTTATTCCTAACAGTATTTGGGGACAGTGAGAGCTGGGTGGGTTTGGCTAGAGGTTAATTATTTGGTGTTCTAGTGGGATGAATAGTTAGCTTCCTTATTCCTAACAGTATTAGGGGACAGTGAGAGCTGGGTGGGTTTGGCTAGAGGTTAATTAATGGGTGTTCTAGTGGGATGAATAGTAAGCTTCCTTATTCCTAACAGTATTTGGGGACAGTGGGAGCTGGGTGGGTTTGGCCAGAGGTTAATTAATGGGTGTTGTAGCAGGATGAGTAGTAAGCTTCCTTATTCCTAACAGTATTAGGGGACAGTGAGAGCTGGGTGGGTTTGGCTAGAGGTTAATTAATGGGTGTTCTAGTGGGATGAATAGTAAGCTTCCTTATTCCTAACAGTATTTGGGGACAGTGGGAGCTGGGTGGGTTTGGCCAGTGGTTATTTAATGGGTGTAGTAGCAGGATGAGTAGTAAGCTTCCTTATTGCCAACAGTATTTGGGGACAGTGGGAGCTGGGTGGGTTTGGGCAGTGGTTATTTAATGGGTGTTGTAGCAGGATGAGTAGTAAGCTTCCTTATTCCTAACAGTATTTGGGGACAGTGAGAGCTGGGTGGGTTTGGCCAGAGGTTAATTAATGGGTGTTCTAGTGGGATGAATAGTAAGCTTCCTTATTCCTAACAGTATTTGGGGACAGTGAGAGCTGGGTGGGTTTGGCCAGAGGTTAATTAATGGGTGTTACAGTGAGATGAATAGTAAGCTTCCTTATTCCTAACAGTATTTGGGGACAGTGAGAGCTGGGTGGGTTTGGCTAGAGGTTAATTATTTGGTGTTCTAGTGGGATGAATAGTAAGCTTCCTTATTCCTAACAGTATTTGGGGACAGTGAGAGCTGGGTGGGTTTGGCCAGAGGTTAATTAATGGGTGTTACAGTGAGATGAATAGTAAGCTTCCTTATTCCTAACAGTATTTGGGGACAGTGAGAGCTGGGTGGGTTTGGCTAGAGGTTAATTATTTGGTGTTCTAGTGGGATGAATAGTAAGCTTCCTTATTCCTAACAGTATTTGGGGACAGTGGGAGCTGGGTGGGTTTGGCCAGTGGTTATTTAATGGGTGTTGTAGCAGGATGAGTAGTAAGCTTCCTTATTCCTAACAGTATTTGGGGACAGTGGGAGCTGGGTGGGTTTGGCCAGAGGTTAATTAATGGGTGTTGTAGCAGGATGAGTAGTAAGCTTCCTTATTCCTAACAGTATTTGGGGACAGTGGGAGCTGGGTGGGTTTGGCCAGTGGTTATTTAATGGGTGTTGTAGCAGGATGAGTAGTAAGCTTCCTTATTCCTAACAGTATTTGGGGACAGTGAGAGCTGGGTGGGTTTGGCTAGAGGTTAATTATTTGGTGTTCTAGTGGGATGAATAGTAAGCTTCCTTATTCCTAACAGTATTTGGGGACAGTGGGAGCTGGGTGGGTTTGGCCAGAGGTTAATTAATGGGTGTTGTAGCAGGATGAGTAGTAAGCTTCCTTATTCCTAACAGTATTTGGGGACAGTGGGAGCTGGGTGGGTTTGGCCAGTGGTTATTTAATGGGTGTTGTAGCAGGATGAGTAGTAAGCTTCCTTACTCCTAACAGTATTTGGGGACAGTGGGAGCTGGGTGGGTTTGGCCAGTGGTTATTTAATGGGTGTTGTAGCAGGATGAGTAGTAAGCTTCCTTATTGCTAACAGTATTTGGGGACAGTGGGAGCTGGGTGGGTTTGGGCAGTGGTTATTTAATGGGTGTTGTAGCAGGATGAGTAGTAAGCTTCCTTATTCCTAACAGTATTTGGGGACAGTGGGAGCTGGGTGGGTTTGGGCAGTGGTTATTTAATGGGTGTTGTAGCAGGATGAGTAGTAAGCTTCCTTATTCCTAACAGTATTTGGGGACAGTGAGAGCTGGGTGGGTTTGGCTAGAGGTTAATTATTTGGTGTTCTAGTGGGATGAATAGTAAGCTTCCTTATTCCTAACAGTATTTGGGGACAGTGAGAGCTGGGTGGGTTTGGCCAGAGGTTAATTAATGGGTGTTACAGTGAGATGAATAGTAAGCTTCCTTATTCCTAACAGTATTTGGGGACAGTGAGAGCTGGGTGGGTTTGGCTAGAGGTTAATTATTTGGTGTTCTAGTGGGATGAATAGTAAGCTTCCTTATTCCTAACAGTATTTGGGGACAGTGGGAGCTGGGTGGGTTTGGCTAGTGGTTATTTAATGGGTGTTGTAGCAGGATGAGTAGTAAGCTTCCTTATTGCTAACAGTATTTGGGGAAAGTGGGAGCTGGGTGGGTTTGGGCAGTGGTTATTTAATGGGTGTTGTAGCAGGATGAGTAGTAAGCTTCCTTATTCCTAACAGTATTTGGGGACAGTGGGAGCTGGGTGGGTTTGGCCAGTGGTTATTTAATGGGTGTAGTAGCAGGATGAGTAGTAAGCTTCCTTATTGCTAACAGTATTTGGGGACAGTGGGAGCTGGGTGGGTTTGGCCAGTGGTTATTTAATGGGTGTTGTAGCAGGATGAATAGTAAGCTTCCTTATTCCTAACAGTATTTGGGGACAGTGGGAGCTGGGTGGGTTTGGCCAGAGGTTAATTAATGGGTGTTACAGTGAGATGAATAGTAAGCTTCCTTATTCCTAACAGTATTTGGGGACAGTGAGAGCTGGGTGGGTTTGGCTAGAGGTTAATTAATGGGTGTTGTAGCAGGATGAGTAGTAAGCTTCCTTATTCCTAACAGTATTTGGGGACAGTGGGAGCTGGGTGGGTTTGGCCAGTGGTTATTTAATGGGTGTAGTAGCAGGATGAGTAGTAAGCTTCCTTATTGCTAACAGTATTTGGGGACAGTGGGAGCTGGGTGGGTTTGGGCAGTGGTTATTTAATGGGTGTTGTAGCAGGATGAGTAGTAAGCTTCCTTATTCCTAACAGTATTTGGGGACAGTGAGAGCTGGGTGGGTTTGGCCAGAGGTTAATTAATGGGTGTTCTAGTGGGATAATTAGTAAGCTTCCTTATTCCTAACAGTATTTGGGGACAGTGAGAGCTGGGTGGGTTTGGCCAGAGGTTAATTAATGGGTGTTACAGTGAGATGAATAGTAAGCTTCCTTATTCCTAACAGTATTTGGGGACAGTGAGAGCTGGGTGGGTTTGGCTAGAGGTTAATTATTTGGTGTTCTAGTGGGATGAATAGTAAGCTTCCTTATTCCTAACAGTATTTGGGGACAGTGAGAGCTGGGTGGGTTTGGCCAGAGGTTAATTAATGGGTGTTACAGTGAGATGAATAGTAAGCTTCCTTATTCCTAACAGTATTTGGGGACAGTGAGAGCTGGGTGGGTTTGGCTAGAGGTTAATTATTTGGTGTTCTAGTGGGATGAATAGTAAGCTTCCTTATTCCTAACAGTATTTGGGGACAGTGGGAGCTGGGTGGGTTTGGTCAGTGGTTATTTAATGGGTGTTGTAGCAGGATGAGTAGTAAGCTTCCTTATTCCTAACAGTATTTGGGGACAGTGGGACCTGGGTGGGTTTGGCCAGAGGTTAATTAATGGGTGTTGTAGCAGGATGAGTAGTAAGCTTCCTTATTCCTAACAGTATTTGGGGACAGTGGGAGCTGGGTGGGTTTGGCCAGTGGTTATTTAATGGGTGTTGTAGCAGGATGAGTAGTAAGCTTCCTTATTCCTAACGGTATTTGGGGACAGTGAGAGCTGGGTGGGTTTGGCTAGAGGTTAATTATTTGGTGTTCTAGTGGGATGAATAGTAAGCTTCCTTATTCCTAACAGTATTTGGGGACAGTGGGAGCTGGGTGGGTTTGGCCAGAGGTTAATTAATGGGTGTTGTAGCAGGATGAGTAGTAAGCTTCCTTATTCCTAACAGTATTTGGGGACAGTGGGAGCTGGGTGGGTTTGGCCAGTGGTTATTTAATGGGTGTTGTAGCAGGATGAGTAGTAAGCTTCCTTATTCCTAACAGTATTTGGGGACAGTGGGAGCTGGGTGGGTTTGGCCAGTGGTTATTTAATGGATGTTGTAGCAGGATGAGTAGTAAGCTTCCTTATTGCTAACAGTATTTGGGGACAGTGGGAGCTGGGTGGGTTTGGGCAGTGGTTATTTAATGGGTGTTGTAGCAGGATGAGTAGTAAGCTTCCTTATTGCTAACAGTATTTGGGGACAGTGGGAGCTGGGTGGGTTTGGCCAGAGGTTAATTAATGGGTGTTGTAGCAGGATGAGTAGTAAGCTTCCTTATTCCTAACAGTATTTGGGGACAGTGGGAGCTGGGTGGGTTTGGCCAGTGGTTATTTAATGGGTGTTGTAGCAGGATGAGTAGTAAGCTTCCTTATTCCTAACAGTATTTGGGGACAGTGGGAGCTGGGTGGGTTTGGCTAGTGGTTATTTAATGGGTGTTGTAGCAGGATGAGTAGTAAGCTTCCTTATTGCTAACAGTATTTGGGGACAGTGGGAGCTGGGTGGGTTTGGGCAGTGGTTATTTAATGGGTGTTGTAGCAGGATGAGTAGTAAGCTTCCTTATTGCTAACAGTATTTGGGGACAGTGGGAGCTGGGTGGGTTTGGCCAGTGGTTATTTAATGGGTGTAGTAGCAGGATGAGTAGTAAGCTTCCTTATTCCTAACAGTATTTGGGGACAGTGGGAGCTGGGTGGGTTTGGCCAGTGGTTATTTAATGGGTGTTGTAGCAGGATGAGTAGTAAGCTTCCTTATTGCTAAAAGTATTTGGGGACAGTGGGAGCTGGGTGGGTTTGGCCAGTGGTTATTTAATGGGTGTTGTAGCAGGATGAGTAGCAAGCTTCCTTATTACTAACAGTATTTGGGGACAGTGGGAGCTGGGTGGGTTTGGCCAGAGGTTAATTAATGGGTGTTCTAGTGGGATGAATAGTAAGCTTCCTTATTCCTAACAGTATTTGGGGACAGTGGGAGCTGGGTGGGTTTGGCCAGTGGTTATTTAATGGGTGTAGTAGCAGGATGAGTAGTAAGCTTCCTTATTGCCAACAGTATTTGGGGACAGTGGGAGCTGGGTGGGTTTGGGCAGTGGTTATTTAATGGGTGTTGTAGCAGGATGAGTAGTAAGCTTCCTTATTCCTAACAGTATTTGGGGACAGTGAGAGCTGGGTGGGTTTGGCCAGAGGTTAATTAATGGGTGTTCTAGTGGGATGAATAGTAAGCTTCCTTATTCCTAACAGTATTTGGGGACAGTGAGAGCTGGGTGGGTTTGGCCAGAGGTTAATTAATGGGTGTTACAGTGAGATGAATAGTAAGCTTCCTTATTCCTAACAGTATTTGGGGACAGTGAGAGCTGGGTGGGTTTGGCTAGAGGTTAATTATTTGGTGTTCTAGTGGGATGAATAGTAAGCTTCCTTATTCCTAACAGTATTTGGGGACAGTGAGAGCTGGGTGGGTTTGGCCAGAGGTTAATTAATGGGTGTTACAGTGAGATGAATAGTAAGCTTCCTTATTCCTAACAGTATTTGGGGACAGTGAGAGCTGGGTGGGTTTGGCTAGAGGTTAATTATTTGGTGTTCTAGTGGGATGAATAGTAAGCTTCCTTATTCCTAACAGTATTTGGGGACAGTGGGAGCTGGGTGGGTTTGGCCAGTGGTTATTTAATGGGTGTTGTAGCAGGATGAGTAGTAAGCTTCCTTATTCCTAACAGTATTTGGGGACAGTGGGAGCTGGGTGGGTTTGGCCAGAGGTTAATTAATGGGTGTTGTAGCAGGATGAGTAGTAAGCTTCCTTATTCCTAACAGTATTTGGGGACAGTGGGAGCTGGGTGGGTTTGGCCAGTGGTTATTTAATGGGTGTTGTAGCAGGATGAGTAGTAAGCTTCCTTATTCCTAACAGTATTTGGGGACAGTGAGAGCTGGGTGGGTTTGGCTAGAGGTTAATTATTTGGTGTTCTAGTGGGATGAATAGTAAGCTTCCTTATTCCTAACAGTATTTGGGGACAGTGGGAGCTGGGTGGGTTTGGCCAGAGGTTAATTAATGGGTGTTGTAGCAGGATGAGTAGTAAGCTTCCTTATTCCTAACAGTATTTGGGGACAGTGGGAGCTGGGTGGGTTTGGCCAGTGGTTATTTAATGGGTGTTGTAGCAGGATGAGTAGTAAGCTTCCTTACTCCTAACAGTATTTGGGGACAGTGGGAGCTGGGTGGGTTTGGCCAGTGGTTATTTAATGGGTGTTGTAGCAGGATGAGTAGTAAGCTTCCTTATTGCTAACAGTATTTGGGGACAGTGGGAGCTGGGTGGGTTTGGGCAGTGGTTATTTAATGGGTGTTGTAGCAGGATGAGTAGTAAGCTTCCTTATTCCTAACAGTATTTGGGGACAGTGGGAGCTGGGTGGGTTTGGGCAGTGGTTATTTAATGGGTGTTGTAGCAGGATGAGTAGTAAGCTTCCTTATTCCTAACAGTATTTGGGGACAGTGAGAGCTGGGTGGGTTTGGCTAGAGGTTAATTATTTGGTGTTCTAGTGGGATGAATAGTAAGCTTCCTTATTCCTAACAGTATTTGGGGACAGTGAGAGCTGGGTGGGTTTGGCCAGAGGTTAATTAATGGGTGTTACAGTGAGATGAATAGTAAGCTTCCTTATTCCTAACAGTATTTGGGGACAGTGAGAGCTGGGTGGGTTTGGCTAGAGGTTAATTATTTGGTGTTCTAGTGGGATGAATAGTAAGCTTCCTTATTCCTAACAGTATTTGGGGACAGTGGGAGCTGGGTGGGTTTGGCTAGTGGTTATTTAATGGGTGTTGTAGCAGGATGAGTAGTAAGCTTCCTTATTGCTAACAGTATTTGGGGAAAGTGGGAGCTGGGTGGGTTTGGGCAGTGGTTATTTAATGGGTGTTGTAGCAGGATGAGTAGTAAGCTTCCTTATTCCTAACAGTATTTGGGGACAGTGGGAGCTGGGTGGGTTTGGCCAGTGGTTATTTAATGGGTGTAGTAGCAGGATGAGTAGTAAGCTTCCTTATTGCTAACAGTATTTGGGGACAGTGGGAGCTGGGTGGGTTTGGCCAGTGGTTATTTAATGGGTGTTGTAGCAGGATGAATAGTAAGCTTCCTTATTCCTAACAGTATTTGGGGACAGTGGGAGCTGGGTGGGTTTGGCCAGAGGTTAATTAATGGGTGTTACAGTGAGATGAATAGTAAGCTTCCTTATTCCTAACAGTATTTGGGGACAGTGAGAGCTGGGTGGGTTTGGCTAGAGGTTAATTAATGGGTGTTGTAGCAGGATGAGTAGTAAGCTTCCTTATTCCTAACAGTATTTGGGGACAGTGGGAGCTGGGTGGGTTTGGCCAGTGGTTATTTAATGGGTGTAGTAGCAGGATGAGTAGTAAGCTTCCTTATTGCTAACAGTATTTGGGGACAGTGGGAGCTGGGTGGGTTTGGGCAGTGGTTATTTAATGGGTGTTGTAGCAGGATGAGTAGTAAGCTTCCTTATTCCTAACAGTATTTGGGGACAGTGAGAGCTGGGTGGGTTTGGCCAGAGGTTAATTAATGGGTGTTCTAGTGGGATAATTAGTAAGCTTCCTTATTCCTAACAGTATTTGGGGACAGTGAGAGCTGGGTGGGTTTGGCCAGAGGTTAATTAATGGGTGTTACAGTGAGATGAATAGTAAGCTTCCTTATTCCTAACAGTATTTGGGGACAGTGAGAGCTGGGTGGGTTTGGCTAGAGGTTAATTATTTGGTGTTCTAGTGGGATGAATAGTAAGCTTCCTTATTCCTAACAGTATTTGGGGACAGTGAGAGCTGGGTGGGTTTGGCCAGAGGTTAATTAATGGGTGTTACAGTGAGATGAATAGTAAGCTTCCTTATTCCTAACAGTATTTGGGGACAGTGAGAGCTGGGTGGGTTTGGCTAGAGGTTAATTATTTGGTGTTCTAGTGGGATGAATAGTAAGCTTCCTTATTCCTAACAGTATTTGGGGACAGTGGGAGCTGGGTGGGTTTGGTCAGTGGTTATTTAATGGGTGTTGTAGCAGGATGAGTAGTAAGCTTCCTTATTCCTAACAGTATTTGGGGACAGTGGGACCTGGGTGGGTTTGGCCAGAGGTTAATTAATGGGTGTTGTAGCAGGATGAGTAGTAAGCTTCCTTATTCCTAACAGTATTTGGGGACAGTGGGAGCTGGGTGGGTTTGGCCAGTGGTTATTTAATGGGTGTTGTAGCAGGATGAGTAGTAAGCTTCCTTATTCCTAACGGTATTTGGGGACAGTGAGAGCTGGGTGGGTTTGGCTAGAGGTTAATTATTTGGTGTTCTAGTGGGATGAATAGTAAGCTTCCTTATTCCTAACAGTATTTGGGGACAGTGGGAGCTGGGTGGGTTTGGCCAGAGGTTAATTAATGGGTGTTGTAGCAGGATGAGTAGTAAGCTTCCTTATTCCTAACAGTATTTGGGGACAGTGGGAGCTGGGTGGGTTTGGCCAGTGGTTATTTAATGGGTGTTGTAGCAGGATGAGTAGTAAGCTTCCTTATTCCTAACAGTATTTGGGGACAGTGGGAGCTGGGTGGGTTTGGCCAGTGGTTATTTAATGGATGTTGTAGCAGGATGAGTAGTAAGCTTCCTTATTGCTAACAGTATTTGGGGACAGTGGGAGCTGGGTGGGTTTGGGCAGTGGTTATTTAATGGGTGTTGTAGCAGGATGAGTAGTAAGCTTCCTTATTGCTAACAGTATTTGGGGACAGTGGGAGCTGGGTGGGTTTGGCCAGAGGTTAATTAATGGGTGTTGTAGCAGGATGAGTAGTAAGCTTCCTTATTCCTAACAGTATTTGGGGACAGTGGGAGCTGGGTGGGTTTGGCCAGTGGTTATTTAATGGGTGTTGTAGCAGGATGAGTAGTAAGCTTCCTTATTCCTAACAGTATTTGGGGACAGTGGGAGCTGGGTGGGTTTGGCTAGTGGTTATTTAATGGGTGTTGTAGCAGGATGAGTAGTAAGCTTCCTTATTGCTAACAGTATTTGGGGACAGTGGGAGCTGGGTGGGTTTGGGCAGTGGTTATTTAATGGGTGTTGTAGCAGGATGAGTAGTAAGCTTCCTTATTGCTAACAGTATTTGGGGACAGTGGGAGCTGGGTGGGTTTGGCCAGTGGTTATTTAATGGGTGTAGTAGCAGGATGAGTAGTAAGCTTCCTTATTCCTAACAGTATTTGGGGACAGTGGGAGCTGGGTGGGTTTGGCCAGTGGTTATTTAATGGGTGTTGTAGCAGGATGAGTAGTAAGCTTCCTTATTGCTAAAAGTATTTGGGGACAGTGGGAGCTGGGTGGGTTTGGCCAGTGGTTATTTAATGGGTGTTGTAGCAGGATGAGTAGCAAGCTTCCTTATTACTAACAGTATTTGGGGACAGTGGGAGCTGGGTGGGTTTGGCCAGAGGTTAATTAATGGGTGTTCTAGTGGGATGAATAGTAAGCTTCCTTATTCCTAACAGTATTTGGGGACAGTGGGAGCTGGGTGGGTTTGGCTAGTGGTTATTTAATGGGTGTTGTAGCAGGATGAGTAGTAAGCTTCTTTATTCCTAACAGTATTTGGGGACAGTGAGAGCTGGGTGGGTTTGGTCAGAGGTTAATTAATGGGAGTTCTAGTGGGATGAATAGTAAACTTCCTTATTCCTAACAGTATTTTGGGACAGTGGGAGCTGGGTGGGTTTGGCTAGTGGTTATTTAATGGGTGTTGTAGCAGGATGAGTAGTAAGCTTCTTTATTCCTAACAGTATTTGGGGACAGTGAGAGCTGGGTGGGTTTGGTCAGAGTTTAATTAATGGGTGTTCTAGTAGGATGAATAGTAAGCTTCCTTATTCCTAACAGTATTTGGGGACAGTGAGAGCTGGGTGGGTTTGGCCAGAGGTTAATTATTTGGTGTTCTAGTGGGATGAATAGTAAGCTTCCTTATTCCTAATATTATTTTGGGGCAGTGGGAGCTGGGTGGGTTAGGCCAGAGGTTAATTATTTGGTGTTCTAGTGGGATGAATAGTAAGCTTCCTTATTCCTAATATTATTTTGGGGCAGTGGGAGCTGGGTGGGTTAGGCCAGAGGTTAATTATTTGGTGTTGTGTTGGGATTAATAGTAAGCTTCCTTATTCCTAATAGTATTTGGGGACAATATAAGCTATTACCTGCGTCAAGAGTTACAGGAAGGGTCGGGTAAGAAGGCACAATTGAATGATCCATTCCCACTGTATTTTGGCAGCAATAAATCCCCTCTAATAACCTGAATCAATGCTCATATAGAATTAAAGGCTTGAACAGGTCCGTTCATACTGCACTATGCTGCATATTACCAGGGATGTAAATCCGGCAGAACATGCTTATGGAGAATTAGGCTAGCGCCCACTGCTAGACACATACCTGTGAGTGGTTGCAGCAGGACCTTGGTGACCGGATCCCCCTTGTACAATCCGTGCTGTAGGACCACCAGATCAGTCTGACAGGGCTTTGGGTTCTCACATCCTGTGGACAGAGGAAGCAAAAGGGGATAAGGAGACAACATAGCTTGGTCCCATGACCAGTCTATGGGGAAATGTCTGCCATCGATGCTGGGTCTATTGAACCCGTCCTTTTTCTGAGGCCTCTATTACGTTTAGCTACAATATTTGGAAGGGAACAAAAAAAAAAAAAACAACCCCAAGTCACTCAAGTGGGTGAGAAGAGAAAATCTGTTTTAAAAGGTCCAATTTCCCACCTTGAAAACTATCAATGAGATGAAATTCAGCTTCACATACAGAGAATAGCATGTAAAAAAAATAGAAGAAACACACAAAAAAGTGTGATATTGTAATGCTGCTATATAAACTGCTGCCTTGTACAGCTTCACAGCCGCCTGGCTGAAATCCTGAGGGGCGAAACGCGTTGCGGAACTGGAGCTGTATTATGTGTCGATCTTTGAAGCCTGTGCAAGGAGAGACCCTGTATTTTGTATGTAAGACACTACTACCATTCCATTTTTCATGTATTATACTCTACTTGCCGAATTCTCACTAAGGCTTCGCAGCCAGTGTGTAGACCATTATCAGTCTCCCTCAGCGCTAGCAGAAAGAGACCCCCCACAATATGCAGACCCCAAGTGGACAAGCAATAGCCCCCAAATCTAATGTGTCTCAGCTGTGAGACACAGCAGAGAGTAAACACACGTGTTTCTATTAACATACATGTTGGGTTTACTCTGGACCGGCAGGAAAATGTCCCTGCTGATTACATCACTTTTAGAACTCTGCCCCAGTAATCACCATGGTAACCAATGGAATGTTCCTGATGATTATATCACTTTTAGAACTCTGCCCTAGTAATCACCATGGAAACCAATGGAATGACCCTGCTGATTACATCACTTTTAGAACTCTGCCCTAGTAATCACCATGGAAACCAATGGAATGACCCTGCTGATTACATCACTTTTAGAACTCTGCCCTAGTAATCACCATGGAAACCAATGGAATGACCCTGCTGATTACATCACTTTTAGAACTCTGCCCTAGTAATCACCATGGTAACCAATGGAATGTTCTTGCTGTTGACATCACTTTTAGAACTCTGCCCTAGTAATCACCATGGTAACCAATGGAATGTTCCTGCTGATTACATCACTTTTAGAATTCTGCCCCAGTAATCACCATGGAAACCAATGGAATGTTCCTGCTGATTACATCACTTTTAGAACTCTGCCCCAGTAATCACCATGGTAACCAATGGAATGTTCCTGCTGATTACATCACTTTTAGAACTTTGCCCCCCAAATAAAAAATCTTTGGTGTCTGTGAGATGCTTAATTCTAACAAACCGAAACCCGTTCAGGACTGACCTTCCGTGCCTTCCGAACACATCATGTGAGTAAGTCCTTCTTGGGTATTTTTGCCTATGGCGAGTGTAATTGTCATGCATTTTTCAGTGACAGTTCCTCGTACCTGCAAAGAAAACAAAATCACATCCTCTCAGTGCCTGCCAGGACTTAAAAACACTTCTCACGGGCATCGCTAATGTTTATAGCTGGAGGAAATGGGAGAATCTAGGGCAGGCCGGAGAAATGATTTGTACTAGAGCCATAGATTATCAAATTAAAAAAAAAACAGGACTTGCAAGACAACTATAGACTTTAAAAGCCAATTCAGGAGCCAGCCTAGTTATAATTAGGAGCCAGGAAAATGGTATCTTCCATAACGTTCTACGTAAAAAAAAAAAAAAAAAAAAAGTTAGGAGCCAGGGAAATGGTATCTTCCATAACACTCTATGCAAAAAAATAAATAAATTAGGAGCCAGGGAAATGGTATCTTCTGTAACGTTCTTTGCAAACAAAAGTTAGGAGCCAGGGAAATGGTATCTTCCATAAAGTCCTATGCAAAAAAAAAAAAAGTTGGGAGCCAAAGAAATAGTATTTTATGCAAAAATGTTCTGCCTGATTAAAATGGATTTTAGAGTTTGGTGCCTCCAGGTCAGTCTATAGTAGATAGAACTCTACCTATTGCATAACTACCATTACATACTTTATAACAAGGGTCAGCTACCTGCGACCCTCCAGCTGCTGATGAACTACATCTCCCATAATGCTCTTTCAGCCAAGAGGCTGGCAGAGAAGTATGGGAAATGTAGTCGTGCAACATCTGGAGGGTCCCCCAGCCTTCATAACATCATAGGAAGCAGGATATCCCTTACCAGTGCCAGGTAAGCCTTGGTCACTGTGCGCTCCTTAAAGCACCTGTATGCCCTTCCCGCCGCCTCTTTGTTCAGTGCCACACACAGAGCGCCACTTGTAGAGAAGTCTAACTGGTGGCAGAACCTGATGGATACAACGATATGGAAGGGGCAGTGATTCGGAAAGGGAGGAAGCCATTGGGGAATTCTAAGAGTGGTACATTCCATGCCTAGCGCCGTGGGCTGCTAACTCCTCACCTGAATCCATAGTAAGTGCCGGGGTCGGCCAGCTCCGGGAAGCGATGTTTCAGCTGGCTCTGGACCGTGATCTTTTCATACCACATCTTGCTGTCGATGCGGATGTCCCAGTGTTTGTTAACCACTATGAAATCTGGGCTCTGGTACAGGATGGACAGGTTCTCCATGCAGCTGGGTTCCATTGCAAAGACTGGCAGGGAACCAAACACAATGGAAGGGTTATGTCTGAGGATCAGATCTGGGGCCGAGTTCTAAAGGCGGAGCAGTCACCATGGATACCAACAGGAAGTTCCTGCCGACTGTTGTACTTGTAACTAACTTATGCCTGTTTCATACATTCTTTTTGAGGTCCTGGGTCATAGACAGTCCCTTTAACAGACTTAATGATGCAGGCAGTCTGTAAACTTTTGTGGTGTTTGTGTTTAGCTGCAATTTTTCTCTCATTTACTGTACCCACACGAAGTAAATATTGTTTAAATCACCATAAGGGCTTTATTAAGATGTATAGTTATGAAGATGAAGTTATTTTCTTCCTCTCTTATAATTAACTATAAAAATCTAAATATGATGAAAAATATAAAGAAAGAAAGAAATAAAAAAACACTTTCTAACGTTGACCTGAAAAGTCTATTACACATTTACAAATGGTAAAAAAGACCCCTTCTAAAAAGTTATTTATATTTGTCCTGAGTTTAGAAATATGCCAGTGTTTACATCTTTTCTGTTGTTTTTTTTGCAAGTTATAGGACAATAACCTAAAGTAGCGTTTAACCCTAGCCATTGTGCTCATTTATTTATTGTAATATCGGCGCCTGCAGTCTAGCAGCTACAACAGAGCAACGTTAGCTTGGATACACCACTTCCGGGCAACATCATCTGATCGCCACCGACGGTGTTAAAAATGCACGACGGCCTTGCAACAAGAAGGGGTTAAATGTGCCTGTGGTGTCTCACTTTGGAGGCAAAGGAGCTGCTTTCCATGGCAAATGTGTAATTTGCACATCACAATCACAGTATAAACAGTGAGGAGGCGATGGATTACCCGTCTATTGATCCAGAGCACCAGTCAGCACCTGTCAGCGCTCACCTGTCCCTCCCAAGCAGCTAGTAATAGGATCGCAGTCAGCGTTTGCTTGTACAGGTCACAAATAGATAAAATACAATATACCCAGCGCTGCAGGCGATATCACAGCAAAACAGATTGCTTGTTTGCTTTGACAAGACCTCGTTTAGATTGTATGATGTAAAACTCATAAAAAGGGGAATCATTAAACACACAGGATATTGAAACTTCTCACTGTCACTCAACAGGTTACTATGGGGTTAAAATATATATTTCTCTTATCAACTACAGTTTGGGGGGGGGGATTTTTAACCCTTGCACCCTTGAAGAAGGAAGCATGCTTGTCAGGCGTAAATCCGATGTCTACCTTAATAGATACATGTGAGTTTAATCTCTGCTGTGTATCTGACACGTTTCTCCTAATGTAGGTATTTGGTTTTAGTTTTGCTAACATAATGTATAGATCTTCTTCAATCAATTTTAATTCTTTATAGTCACAGTAAAAACAATATATAGGTGATACAGTCCCTTTAAGTCTACGGAGGCTGTAATACCGTCTCACACTTTTTTACATATACTGGAAGTATAAAGGTGCAGGGAGGGGGGTCGGTGACACATGTAAAGGTGCAGGGAGGGGGGTCGGTGACACATGTAAAGGTGCAGGGAGGGGGGTCGGTGACACATGTAAAGGTGCAGGGAGGGGGGTCGGTGACACATGTAAAGGTGCAGGGAGGGGGGTCGGTGACACATGTAAAGGTGCAGGGAGGGGGGTCAGTGACACATGTAAAGGTGCAGGGAGGGGGGTCGGTGACACATGTAAAGGTGCAGGGAGGGGGGTCGGTGACACATGTAAAGGTGCAGGGAGGGGGGTCGGTGACACATGTAAAGGTGCAGGGAGGGGGGTCGGTGACACATGTAAAGGTGCAGGGAGGGGGGTCGGTGACACATGTAAAGGTGCAGGGAGGGGGGTCGGTGACACATGTAAAGGTGCAGGGAGGGGGGTCGGTGACACATGTAAAGGTGCAGGGAGGGGGGTCGGTGACACATGTAAAGGTGCAGGGAGGGGGGTCAGTGACACATGTAAAGGTGCAGGGAGGGGGGTCAGTGACACATGTAAAGGTGCAGGGAGGGGGGTCAGTGACACATGTAAAGGTGCAGGGAGGGGGGTCGGTGACACATGTAAAGGTGCAGGGAGGGGGGTCAGTGACACATGTAAAGGTGCAGGGAGGGGGGTCGGTGACGCATGTAAAGGTGCAGGGAGGGGGGTCGGTGACACATGTAAAGGTGCAGGGAGGGGGGTCGGTGACACATGTAAAGGTGCAGGGAGGGGGGTCGGTGACACATGTAAAGGTGCAGGGAGGGGGGTCGGTGACACATGTAAAGGTGCAGTATGTCGGGATAATGTCGGTAACCCCGGTCTCGCTGTATCGCACGTACTGCTGTACCTGTTCTCTACTGTCGGGCGCTGTGCCAGAGATCCTGTGACGTCACTGAGCGGCGCCGGAAGTGGCCGGTGTTTGGCGCCAAGTTTGGATGTCTCCAAGGCACTGAGCCGGCTGTCAGCTCCCTGCCATGGCGGGGGAGGAGTACGAGCTGTACGGGGTGGAGGATGACTTCGAGAGCCAGTTCGAATCGGAGCTGGAGGTCCTGGCTGAGCTGGAGGGTGAGATTCCCCCCTTACTAACAAGTCAGCAACTCACAGCACACTGAGCCAGCCCTGTCACTCCAGCAGCTGGGCATTCCACTCACAGCACGCTGAGCCAGCCCTGTCACTCCAACAGCTGGGCATTCCACTCACAGCACGCTGAGCCAGCCCTGTCACTCCAACAGCTGGGCATTCCACTCACAGCACGCTGAGCCAGCCCGGTCACTCCAGCAGCTGGGCATTCCACTCACAGCACACTGAGCCAGCCCTGTCACTCCAGCAGCTGGGCATTCCACTCACAGCACGCTGAGCCAGCCCTGTCACCCCCAACAGCTGGGACTCCCACTCACAGCACGCTGAGCCAGCCCTGTCACTCCAGCAGCTGGGCATTCCACTCACAGCACGCTGAGCCAGCCCTGTCACTCCAGCAGCTGGGCATTTCACTCACAGCACGCTGAGCCAGCCCTGTCACTCCAGCAGCTGGGCATTCCACTCACAGCACGCTGAGCCAGCCCTGTCACTCCAGCAGCTGGGCATTCCACTCACAGCACACTGAGCCAGCCCTGTCACTCCAGCAGCTGGGCATTCCACTCACAGCACACTGAGCCAGCCCTGTCACTGCAGCAGCTGGGCATTCCACTCACAGCACACTGAGCCAGCCCTGTCACTCCAGCAGCTGGGCATTTCACTCACAGCACGCTGAGCCAGCCCTGTCACTCCAGCAGCTGGGACTCCCACTCACACCACGCTGAGCCAGCCCTGTCACTCCAGCAGCTGGGCATTCCACTCACAGCACGCTGAGCCAGCCCTGTCACTCCAGCAGCTGGGCATTCCACTCACAGCACGCTGAGCCAGCCCTGTCACTCCCAACAGCTGGGCATTCCACTCACAGCACGCTGAGCCAGCCCTGTCACTCCAGCAGCTGGGCATTACACTCACAGCACGCTGAGCCAGCCCTGTCACTCCAGCAGCTGGGACTCCCACTCACAGCACGCTGAGCCAGCCCTGTCACTCCAGCAGCTGGGCATTTCACTCACAGCACGCTGAGCCAGCCCTGTCACTCCAGCAGCTGGGCATTCCACTCACAGCACGCTGAGCCAGCCCTGTCACTCCAGCAGCTGGGCATTCCACTCACAGCACACTGAGCCAGCCCTGTCACTCCAGCAGCTGGGCATTCCACTCACAGCACACTGAGCCAGCCCTGTCACTGCAGCAGCTGGGCATTCCACTCACAGCACACTGAGCCAGCCCTGTCACTCCAGCAGCTGGGCATTTCACTCACAGCACGCTGAGCCAGCCCTGTCACTCCAGCAGCTGGGACTCCCACTCACACCACGCTGAGCCAGCCCTGTCACTCCAGCAGCTGGGCATTCCACTCACAGCACGCTGAGCCAGCCCTGTCACTCCAGCAGCTGGGCATTCCACTCACAGCACGCTGAGCCAGCCCTGTCACTCCCAACAGCTGGGCATTCCACTCACAGCACGCTGAGCCAGCCCTGTCACTCCAGCAGCTGGGCATTACACTCACAGCACGCTGAGCCAGCCCTGTCACTCCAGCAGCTGGGACTCCCACTCACAGCACGCTGAGCCAGCCCTGTCACTCCCAACAGCTGGGACTCCCACTCACAGCACGCTGAGCCAGCCCTGTCACTCCCAACAGCTGGGCATTACACTCACAGCATGCTGAGCCAGCCCTGTCACTCCAGCAGCTGGGCATTCCACTCACAGCACGCTGAGCCAGCCCTGTCACTCCAGCAGCTGGGCATTCCACTCACAGCACACTGAGCCAGCCCTGTCACTGCAGCAGCTGGGCATTCCACTCACAGCACACTGAGCCAGCCCTGTCACTGCAGCAGCTGGGCATTCCACTCACAGCACACTGAGCCAGCCCTGTCACTGCAGCAGCTGGGCATTCCACTCACAGCACACTGAGCCAGCCCTGTCACTGCAGCAGCTGGGCATTCCACTCACAGCACACTGAGCCAGGCCTGTGAGGGAGGGAGAAGCAGCATATTTTGCACTAATAGTGTGAAATGCGTTGGGCTGTCAGAGGTTGAGTTCTTCCTCCGCACGATATCACTGACTTATTAATTCCATGGATTTGTCTCACAAATGTCCTTCAATAAATTGCTGATTTCCACATGCCGTGAGTCCATTCCTACAGCCCCCCACGTAACATCACCAGTCCCCTCTAATCCTTGTTAAAGGGGCTCTGTTATTCTGGTAACATAGATAATAGAATCTAAGAGAAGAATATGGTTTAAATGTGCCTGTGGTGTCTCCTGTTTATGACATCACCTTGTGGCCTGATGTGTTTCTGTGGTGTCTCCTGTTTATGACATCACCTTGTGGCCTGATGTGTGTCTGTGGTGTCTCCTGTTTATCACCTTGTGGCCTGATGTGCGTCTGTGGTGTCTCCTGTTTATGACATCACCTTGTGGCCTGATGTGTGTCTGTGGTGTCTCCTGTTTATGACATCACCTTGTGGCCTGATGTGTGTCTGTGGTGTCTCCTGTTTATGACAGCACCTTGTGGCCTGATGTGTGTCTGTGGTGTCTCCTGTTTATCACCTTGTGGCCTGATGTGTGTCTGTGGTGTCTCCAGTTTATGACATCACCTTGTGGCCTGATGTGTGTCTGTGGTGTCTCCTGTTTATGACATCACCTTGTGGCCTGATGTGTGTCTGTGGTGTCTCCTGTCTATGACATCACCTTGTGGCCTGATGTGTGTCTGTGGTGTCTCCTGTTTATGACATTACCTTGTGGCCTGATGTGTGTCTGTGGTGTCTCCTGTTTATGACATCACCTTGTGGCCTGATGTGTGTCTGTGGTGTCTCCTGTTTATGACATCACCTTGTGGCCTGATGTGTGTCTGTGGTGTCTCCTGTTTATGACATCACCTTGTGGCCTGATGTGTGTCTGTGGTGTCTCCTGTTTATGACATCACCTTGTGGCCTGATGTGTTTCTGTGGTGTCTCCTGTTTATGACATCACCTTGTGGCCTGATGTGTGTCTGTGGTGTCTCCTGTTTATGACATCACCTTGTGGCCTGATGTGTGTCTGTGGTGTCTCCTGTTTATGACATCACCTTGTGGCTTGATGTGTGTCTGTGGTGTCTACTGTTTATGGCATCACCTTGTGGCCTGATGTGTGTCTGTGTTGTCTCCTGTTTATGGCATCACCTTGTGGCCTGATGTGTGTCTGTGGTGTCTCCTGTTTATGACATCACCTTGTGGCTTGATGTGTGTCTGTGGTGTCTCCTGTTTATGGCATCACCTTGTGGCCTGATGTGTGTCTGTGGTGTCTCCTGTTTATGGCATCACCTTGTGGCCTGATGTGTGTCTGTGGTGTCTCCTGTTTATCACCTTGTGGCCTGATGCGTGTCTGTGGTTTCTCCTGTTTATGGCATCACCTTGTGGCCTGATGTGTGTCTGTGGTGTCTCCTGTTTATCACCTTGTGGCCTGATGTGTGTCTGTGGTGTCTCCTGTTTATCACCTTGTGGCCTGATGTGTGTCTGTGGTGTCTCCTGTTTATCACCTTGTGGCCTGATGTGTGTCTGTGGTGTCTCCTGTTTATCACCTTGTGGCCTGATGTGTGTCTGTGGTGTCTCCTGTTTATCACCTTGTGGCCTGATGTGTGTCTGTGGTGTCTCCTGTTTATCACCTTGTGGCCTGATGTGTGTCTGTGGTGTCTCCTGTTTATGACATCACCTTGTGGCCTGATGTGTGTCTGTGGTGTCTCCTGTTTATGACATCACCTTGTGGCCTGATGTGCGTCTGTGGTGTCTCCTGTTTATGACATCACCTTGTGGCATGCTGTGCGTCTGTGGTGTCTCCTGTTTATGACATCACCTTGTGGCCTGCTGTGCGTCTGTGGTGTCTCCTGTTTATGACATCACCTTGTGGCCTGATGTGCGTCTGTGGTGTCTCCTGTTTATGACATCACCTTGTGGCCTGATGTGCGTCTGTGGTGTCTCCTGTTTATGACATCACCTTGTGGCCTGATGTGCGTCTGTGGTGTCTCCCGTTTATGACATCACCTTGTGGCCTGATGTGCGTCTGTGGTGTCTCCCGTTTATGACATCACCTTGTGGCCTGATGTGCCTCTGTGGTGTCTCCCGTTTATGACATCACCTTGTGGCCTGATGTGGGTCTGTGGTGTCTCCTGTTTATGACATCACCTTGTGGCCTGCTGTGCGTCTGTGGTGTCTCCTGTTTATGACATCACCTTGTGGCCTGATGTGCGTCTGTGGTGTCTCCTGTTTATGACATCACCTTGTGGCCTGATGTGCGTCTGTGGTGTCTCCTGTTTATGACATCACCTTGTGGCCTGATGTGCGTCTGTGGTGTCTCCCGTTTATGACATCACCTTGTGGCCTGATGTGCGTCTGTGGTGTCTCCCGTTTATGACATCACCTTGTGGCCTGATGTGCCTCTGTGGTGTCTCCCGTTTATGACATCACCTTGTGGCCTGATGTGGGTCTGTGGTGTCTCCCGTTTATGACATCACCTTGTGGCATGATGTGGGTCTGTGGTGTCTCCCGTTTATGACATCACCTTGTGGCATGATGTGGGTCTGTGGTGTCTCCTGTTTATGACATCACCTTGTGACCTGATGTGGGTCTGTGGTGTCTCCTGTTTATGACATCACCTTGTGGCCTGATGTGGGTCTGTGGTGTCTCCTGTTTATGACATCACCTTGTGGCGTGATATGTGTCTGTGGTGTCTCCTGCTTATGGCATCACCTTGTGGCCTGATGTGTGTCTGTGGTGTCTCCTGTTTATGGCATCACCTTGTGGCCTGATGTGTGTCTGTGGTGTCTCCTGTTTATGACATCACCTTGTGGCCTGATGTGTGTCTGTGGTGTCTCCTGTTTATCACCTTGTGGCCTGATGTGTGTCTGTGGTGTCTCCTGTTTATCACCTTGTGGCTTGATGTGTGTCTGTGGTGTCTCCTGTTTATCACCTTGTGGCCTGATGTGTGTCTGTGGTGTCTCCTGTTTATCACCTTGTGGCCTGATGTGTGTCTGTGGTGTCTCCTGTTTATCACCTTGTGGCCTGATGTGTGTCTGTGGTGTCTCCTGTTTATCACCTTGTGGCCTGATGTGTGTCTGTGGTGTCTCCTGTTTATCACCTTGTGGCCTGATGTGTGTCTGTGGTGTCTCCTGTTTATCACCTTGTGGCCTGATGTGTGTCTGTGGTGTCTCCTGTTTATGACATCACCTTGTGGCCTGATGTGCGTCTGTGGTGTCTCCTGTTTATGACATCACCTTGTGGCATGCTGTGCGTCTGTGGTGTCTCCTGTTTATGACATCACCTTGTGGCCTGCTGTGCGTCTGTGGTGTCTCCTGTTTATGACATCACCTTGTGGCCTGATGTGCGTCTGTGGTGTCTCCTGTTTATGACATCACCTTGTGGCCTGATGTGCGTCTGTGGTGTCTCCCGTTTATGACATCACCTTGTGGCCTGATGTGCGTCTGTGGTGTCTCCCGTTTATGACATCACCTTGTGGCCTGATGTGCGTCTGTGGTGTCTCCCGTTTATGACATCACCTTGTGGCCTGATGTGCGTCTGTGGTGTCTCCCGTTTATGACATCACCTTGTGGCCTGATGTGGGTCTGTGGTGTCTCCTGTTTATGACATCACCTTGTGGCATGATGTGTGTCTGTGGTGTCTCCTGCTTATGGCATCACCTTGTGGCCTGATGTGTGTCTGTGGTGTCTCCTGTTTATGGCATCACCTTGTGGCCTGATGTGTGTCTGTGGTGTCTCCTGTTTATGACATCACCTTGTGGCCTGATGTGCGTCTGTGGTGTCTCCTGTTTATAACATCACCTTGTGGCATGATGTGTGTCTGTGGTGTCTCCTGTTTATGACATCACCTTGTGGCATGATGTGTGTCTGTGGTGTCTCCTGTTTATGACATCACCTTGTGGTGTGATATGTACTTTTTAAATTTCCCATTGAAAAGCAGTTAATTTGCATATTTATCTGTAGGAGACAACACAGACCGGTTTAAAACATATTATACTCTTAATTTATGCATTTGCTGGCAATTCTGCTAACCTGTATAGATCTTTTTTTTTAAACCCTGCTTTAGACTAAGAAAATCCTTTTGTCTCCTTATTTTAACAGGCGTGTGGATGACATGGAGGCTTTGACTCTTCTGGTGGTGGTCACACTGTTGGCAGATCATGATTTGGGTCCTTAAATGTTTTATCTTTCTCTCCAGATAACGAACCCCCTCGCCGTGGGCCCAAAACCTCACAGTTACGCTGCAAACTCTCCTTTGAAGAGGCCATCTCTACCGGGGACCAGGGGCGGAGTAAAGTCGACATCAGTGCCGGCCAGAATATCAATGGAGATACTGACTTGAACAGGTCTAAAAAGAGAGATGCCAGTGTCCTTCAATATCCAGAGGAGGATGAGCTTTCTGAAAGCCTTCTCGAGCCTCCTATCAGTAAGTCCCTGTAACCTTATAAGTTCAACTCCTTATATATCAATATCTGTGCTTAAATGGAGATCTACAGGTCATACACAATGCATAGATGGCAACAGTCCCGGATTTGATGGAACAGTCCCACCAATGGGAGAATTTTTCCAACTCCGCTCTTTTGAAATACCCTTCTTAATTCCCTGCATTTATCTCTTCTGGAGATAGGACATGTGTCTAAGCTTATGTCATTGTGTTCTACTTGCCTCATTGTACAGCTCTAAATTATGTTGAAGTCGACAGGCCTCAGTAGAGCTGATAGAGCTGTAGCTTTATAATATCAATATCTTCGGACACAGATGTTTATGCAGCTTACTGGCCCCCATGCATTGTGAACCCCTCATGGTGCCCTTGCCACTTTTTCTTCTCTTTAATCCATTGGTGCGCCCCTGCTCCTGCTCCGCCCCGAGCACCGGACTGGAAGCGAAGCTGCTCTGGGCCACCGGGCTGTAATGGATTTTCCAACTCATGGAAGGAAAATGCAGATACAAAGTGTTGGATGCAATCATTGCGTTCATCTAGCAGAAACTGGAATGCAGTTGGGTTTTTTTTTTTTTTAGGATGATGAAACAATTAATGTACAGATTTATTCCTCTCTTATTTTTTTTTTTTCTTCCTCTCAGCTCCCAAACACAAGCGAGCAAGAATCGAAGCTGTGAAGAAGCTTGATTTTGGAACCGACGCCACTTCTGTAGCCGTTACTGCGATCAGTGATGACATCACACCCCCGCCTTCACCCAGTTACAGGTAAGAGAAAACTGAAAGGTCTCAGACTGTCGTGCGTATCTTTATTGTATGTCTGTAAAGTTTTGACACCCTCTGCCCCTTTGTAGTAGATGTGTATCATGCACTGTCATTTATATTTTTGTTTCGGTTCCATTTACTAGGCCCCCAATTTTTTTTTTTTTTTATATACAAGTCCGTTCTATCTAATAACGTTCATTTTTCTTTTTCCCCTCAACACTTCCGCATCTCCTACAAAACTGCAAATAAGTGTAACAGAGTTCTATCGCTGTTGCTATAACAACAGTCCCGCCCATCTCCACTAAACCCTCTTTATTGGATGTTCCTGGATTTAAAACCCACAATGAAATTCTATTCAATGTCAAACTACAGGAACTTTAAATAATAAAAAAGTCCGCAGGGTCAAGATTAGCCATCACTGCTTTAAAGTACAATTTTATATGACTTTTTTTTTTTTTCTCTCTCTCTAAATATTAGCACAAAAAATAAAAAGTATTAATAAGTACTCGTGTGACCTATATTTTAACACGCGTGCAACATGCAAAAAAAATCTACGGGGCGGAAGTGAAACATTAAACCGTATGTGCCGACAGGAAGTCCGCGTTTCTTAGCCACGATGTCCTGGAAGTCAGCGACATGGCCCCTTTGCAAGTGACCCCCACTGAATCCGAGCTAAGGAGGGTTCTGAATCGTCCCCCCGTCTTCGAGGAGTATGTTAATGTGACGTCCAGCGATGGTGTCAGAGTCTACATGACCCTGCACGAGGATAATGAAGGGACCGGAGCTCAGGTGAGACACGACGAGCTGTGACGCAAACGTCACTTCAATCGCATCTGTTACCGGAAAACTTCTTTACATAAATGATTTTAAAACCACATTCCTAACTAGTCCCAGATCTTCTTTTTTTTTTTTTTAGCTGACCAAACTATAGCAAATTTGGCCATAATTCCTCTGGGGACAAGTGTGGAGGCAGCCATTTTGAAATTCCGTTATCATTATGAAGCGCTGAGTTCCACCAGCCAATCACAAACTGGGATTTCCTGCTGGCTAGCCTTTATTTTTTTTTTTTTAAATAGACACAAGGTGCATAAGTTTAAATACTTTAATGAAAAAGTATCCTAAAGGAATGGTCACCTAAACAATTCTTAAACTGTGAATGTTGACAATAAAAACGTCTAAAGAAAATTCAATACACCATGTTAGCAGAACTACAAGCAAATATTTAAGAGATAATGTGTTTATGACATCACCTGTGGCCTGATATGCAGATGAACCTTTTTTCAATGGGAAATTAGTAATTTGCATATCAAGCCACGGGTGATGTCATAAACAGGAGACTCAACACAATGTATAGATCAGTTTTTATTCTTTACAGTCACTGTATAAGCAATGTTTAATTTCTTTTATAACCATTGTGTCTTTACAAGCAAACTTTTTGTAACAAAAATGTTTTTGTGTCTTTTAAAGCAAATCTCCAAGCAGGCTGGATATAGCTGGAACGGTGAGGAGCAGTTGCATCTCTTGGGGGTCCCTTTCTCCTACCTGAAGGAGCAGGTGGCTGATGAGGTAACAGCTACTTTCAACCACGTAGCCCAGAAATAGCCTTTTCTGTTGTATGTTTTGCTCTGTCGTGTCATGTGACCATCATACGCTAATACCTTATTATACATATCTGAAGAAAAGGTATCGATTTGCCTTAAGCAATAACTGCGTTAAACGGGAGTTAAACCGGAAATGTATTGTTTATATAGAATTTTGGATGCCACTTCTGCCACCATTCACAAGAGGTTTTACAGACTGAATTATCGTATAAACGGCGAGGAATTCTGACCCTGTATGAGGGGGGAGAAAGGCACAAGATACAAACACCCTAACTCTGTGACGATCCTTCCCTTTCAGAATCGGCGGAAGGTGTTGGAGGAGTCCCAGCGGCTGACGGAGATGCTGCACAGGTGGGGAATCTACATGTAATCTGCATAAGGGGTGGGGGAGGGGGGTTTAAGACGTGGTCTAAAAATAAGGGAAACCTGCCTGTGATTTACATGCAGGATATAGGAAGTGAAATTAGATGTTATAGGATATTTGCTAAAGTGAAGTCACAAGCAGGTTGGAGAATTTTTCCAGCTCTATTATTAATGCCTGGTTGGTGCAGTTCACTTGTCACTTCCGTTTTAGTGAAGGGCAGCTTCTGTTTTAAAAGCCGATTGAGTCCACTAAGGGTATATTACCCCCTAACTCTTCTACCCTCGTGTGTCTGTGTATATATATATATATATATATATATATATATATATATATATATATATGTTAATTTTGGACCTATGGAAAGCCATACTGGGCTTGACATACAGTAGACATCTGCAAAGATATAGTAGTTATAAATGCCGATTTATCAGGGGAGCTAGGGCTGCTAACATCCCTGCTACTGGCTCCTTACTTGTGTTTTACATAGACCTCTCTGGCTCCTAAAAAAAAAAAAAATAACCAGACTGATCTGCTTGGCTCCTGAAGGATACAGGAATTTGTGCCTTATCTAAAGCTCTATGGATGTACCCCTTCTAAAAAAGAAAATCTGGTTATTTAATTCTACAGATGGGTACTGCTGCCCATTACCAAGGATCACTGAATGCACATAAAACAAGAGAGAGCTTATAACCGGATCTATTATTATTTTTATATATATATATGTTTAGACTTGCTGTATTTGTTTGCATGTAATGTGTACGTGTTTTATTTTCCTTTCTGTTCCAGCCAAGTCGAGGACTTTGCCGATCCTGACAGTGAAATGGAGCCGCTTGCCGTCACTGCTGGACAAGAGGGGGAGGAAGAGGAGGATGGGGCCTCTGCTCGCTGCCTGTGGGTGGACCGCTTCACTCCCCAGCATTACACGGAGCTGCTTAGTGACGATGTAAGCTAATTTCTCTAACTTGCCGCAGTGCAGTAGGAGAAAGTCTGGTTTGTGTTATCTAGCGGCTGAAGAGATTGCAATCCTGTATGAATCCGATACCGGGGTTTGCAGCGGCACTAGAGGGTAGGGTGTATCTAAGGGAGTGCCAAAGGTGACTAGACCATTGGTTTAAATCAATGATGGCAACCTTTTGGCATTGGAGATGGTTTTTGAACTACCTATCCCATGATTCCCTGCCAGCCATTAAGACTGTTTGGGTAACTATATAAGACAGACATATAATCATGGGATATGTAGTTCCTAAATATCTACTGTAAGGCTGACAGGAAGCAAGGCTGATAGAGAATCCCGGGATATGTAGTTCAAAAACAGTAGTGCAAGATTGACAGGATGCAAGGCTGATAGAGAATCATGGGATATGTAGTTCAAAAACCATCAGCCTTGCATCCTGTCAATCTTGCACTACTGTTTTTGAACTACATATCCCTGGATTCTCTATCAGCCTTGCTTCCTGTCAGCCTTACAGTAGATATTTGGTAACTACATATCCCATGATTCTCTATCAGGCTTGCAGTCTTGCACTACTGTTTTTGAACTACATATCCCAGGATTCTCTACCAGCCTTGCTTCCTGTCAGCCTTACAGTAGATATTTAGGAACTACATATCCCATGATTCTATGTCTGCCTTATATAGTTACCCAAACAGTCTTTATGGCTGGCAGGGAATCATGGGATAGGTAGTTCCCAAACGTCTGCAGAATCAAAGATTTAGCATTGCTGCACACACACACATGCACTCTCTTCTGCAAGGCTTTATATTCTGGGCTTTGTTCTCAGTACACAAACCGCTGCCTCTTGAAGTGGCTGAAGCTGTGGGACACTGTGGTGTTTGGCAAGGAGAAGGTGGTGAAGCCGCCCAAAGCGCCTGCGGACCCCCGGCCCAATTCCAAGTTCCCCAAGGAGCAGCAGACCAAGTGGAAAACCAAAGCCCAAATCACGGAGGAGATCTTGGAGGCGGAGCTGGACCAGCATAACCGCCCCAAAAACAAGGTGAGTCCACCAATGGAGAGCACACGCAGACACACTGACAGCTCGCGGGCTAATACTCGCCAGTTACGACAAATAGCAGACATTTAATTGGAAAAATAGCTAAAATCCGTAAAGAGCTGCCAGCTGGAAGGCTGAGGTGCAGTGCATGCTGGGAAATAGGTTCTAAGCACAAGAGACAAGATATAGCACACTCGACAGGTGTATAATACAGACCTAAACATACATGTGACAGATTGGCTTCACTAATTGTCTCTTGCTTCGTAACACACTCTTACCCCCCCCCCCCCCCCCCTTCCCCGTCTCGAAGGTTGTGCTGCTCTGTGGTCCTCCTGGTCTCGGAAAGACCACCCTGGCACATGTGATCGCAAAGCATGCTGGGTACAACGTGGTGGAAATGAATGCCAGGTAAGAGAATAACCGGGGGTTTCACCCGACAAATCCTGCAGCTTACTATGTGTGTCATTTCATTACTGATTGCAGCCTATATTTAGAGTTATTTTAGAAATCACGAGCAGGGAGAGACAAAATACAGTAAGAGCAACTTTTCCTCCGAGTACCGCCCCCCCCCCCCCCGCCATACTTAAGTTATTGCCGTACAACATGCAGAAAACACTGGTTGTTTCGATACTGAGGACAAATATTAGAATCTTTTTAAGCGTGTTTATTTTTATTGCTGTTTGTAAATCTGTAAGAGATTTTTCAAGCAAAACTTAGAAAGTGTTTTTCATTTCAATTTTCCAACATTTTTTTTTCCTTTTTGTTACTGCTGTACCTCCTTTTTAATGGTTATGTGTTTTTCACTTGTCAGTGATGACCGTAGCCCCGAGATCTTTAAAATCCGGGTAGAAGCTGCGACTCAGATGAAGTCCGTCCTGGGCGTCAACGAGAAACCAAACTGTCTGATCATAGACGAGATTGATGGGGCCCCAACAGTAAGATTTTGGGACGCAGTTTAAAATGTGCATTAGGCCTTACCATGGATGTCAAATATTCCTATGGTTAAGACCCAAGTAGACTTATATTTAGGACCAAATTGTATTTTATTTTATTTGTTTTGTTTTTTTTTGTTTGTGTTTTTAGCATAACATATTTTTAAAGTAAAATATTCAAATTAGGCGTAATAAAGGGGGGTTTCCTAGCATATTACATTTTCTTTCTAGAATTTATAGTTTAACAGATATGGCTAAGTTGGAGCCATGAATTAGGAGATTTGCTTCCCGGTCTTTACATGGGCGTGGCCTTGTAATGACAGATCCGCCCCCTTTTCCATCAGTAACGCAGTATTTCCAACATAATGACCCTAATCCACCTCTGTTCCTGGGAGTAGATTTCGCTCTTTGTTATGAGACTTGACCCCCTGTTCCCATTTGGACAACTGTTTAGATCTTTGGTGTTTTTTTTTTTTTTTTCTTCTTTGCTCCCCCCCCCCCCCCCCCCTTTTATTTAGATTTCCATCAACATGTTGCTGAGCTTAATCAACTGGAAGGATGGTAAAGATACTGAGTCCGCGGGAGAGATCACATTGGGAAAGAAGAAAAAGAAGGAGGGCGGTCTTCTCCTGAGGCCCATTATCTGTATCTGCAATGACCAGTTAGTAGTCACCTACAGGGGAACTGGAGAAACCAGGCGTTAGTAGCTGAGCTGGAGAGCCTTACCAACTCGGCTGTTAAAGGACAACTGTACCAACAAATTAACCTGTGTTTAGTTACATAGAAACATAGTCTGCCCAATTTTTTTTTGGAGTACTTTAATTAGTCCCCCGTTCCCGGTCTTATAGCTAGGATAGCCTTGTGTCTATCCCACGCATGCTTAAAATCAGTTGAAATCTAGTTGAAAGATTGCATCAAGTGTAGGCATTTTACAAAGAAATGTTTTAATGAAAGAATACAAATAATGCACTTTATTGAGCCCTCTTTGCTTCATATAGCTCTAACAGGGGGCAGACATATTGTTTAGAATCTTGGGACAGATCTTCATTCGCCTGCATGAAGGTTACCGCAAATCTGACCCAACATTCTATACAACATGTCTGCCCTGTAATAGAGCTAAATGAAGCAAGGAGCGCTCAATAAGGTGCTTTATAGAGATTATTTCATGAAAGAATACACCATCTACATTTGATGCAATCTTTCAATTAAACATGAGTTATTTTTTTTGCCTCCAGCTGTCTTTTAATGGCTGACTGTTGCCATTGCGTTGTCAGGGTTCAATAGACGAATCGCCCCTGCCCCCCCCCCCCCCCCCCGCCAAATTATTGTCAATGGCTATCTCAGGCCAAAGATTCCCTTTCGCGTCGCTGGATGTGCCCTTTCCCGACACTGGATGTGCCCTTTCCCGACACTGGATGTGCCCTTTCCTGGATTTGCCAACATAGGACGTGCCTGGTGTATCCTGCGGTGAAATGATCGTTGGTAGTTGCTAGCGCCACTCAGGCGGTGCTGCTGTAATGCCTCGAAGTCGAGGCATTATTCCACACCTTAATTCACTGCCCAATTTACCTGCAAGCGAACGCGGGCTCCTTATTGGAGGGCCTCATGCCACTCCAACAAATGGAGATGGTACCTTCAGCACCCACACTATCTATACCTAATCAAACTGACCTTTTATAGTAACACTCACTATTGATGTTACACTGACGTTTGAATTACCATCACCGCTACCTTTTCATCGATTTGTGCTTTTAAATGTGTCAAAAATGTTTTTAACTATATACACCAATAAAGATATGTTTTTAATATTCAACAATATCTATTATCCACGTGCTGCCTTCTCTATTTATTAGTATTCTCTATATTACCAGTATAGGCAATATTTAGTTTCAGTCCCTTTAATCAATTTACTCTTCTACCTGAAGTTTTGATGGCAGTCTGCCCTATATGAAGCTGACGGTGTATTCGGCGTTACAAGGCACTCTGGTGATGAGAGTTAAATGCTTCCTGACATCTAAGCACAGAACAAAGCCAAATTTCCCTGCCGCCCGGTGTGATTTACCCCCCTCTTCCCCCCCCCCCCCCATTTTTTTCTTTGACACAGGTACGTCCCATCGTTACGGCAGCTGAGGCAGCAAGCTTTCATGTTGAATTTTCCTCAAACCCTCCCCTCCAGGCTGGTGCAGAGGTTATACGAGGTACGTCTATAGAGAATACAGGGCAGAGAGTCCGCACACATCAATATACACGCTCCATCGGACTGATTAGAGTCCGCTCTCCGACATGGAGAGCGATTCTGGGGCCGAGTTCTAAAAGTTCCGCAGTCACCATAGAAACCAACAGAAGGTTCCTTCTGATTGGTCCACTCTTAAAACTGCTCTTTCTATAGAAACCCCCGTTCACAAATAAAATAACCTAACTTACTGCATTAAAGTCCCTTTTTCTTTTTGGCTTGCGACTTTTGTATTTATGTCATTTATCAGACAAGTCATGGGCATTTCTGTCACATCTGACCCAACAGATGTAGTATCTAAGTTACAGGGTGATGCCAGGAAGGTCCTGGGCTAATTAAGCAGGTGGGTTTTGCTTGTTGATCCTACTTTTCTCCAATTAATCCACACCAGGTGCGGTGCACCTGCCACGCAACAGATTGTTCCATTTATTTTTATTTTCCATCTGGTGGAAACTCTCGCTCTCTCTTTCGCTCTGCTGGTTACACCCTCATGACTTAACACGGTTGGAAAATGCTTCTCCCTTGAGGGTGAGATAATCTGTACACAGTGAATGCCCTCTTAGTGTCTGTGTGCCCGTATTGGCACGCACGCACGCTCCAAACAGAGATACCCGGGCAACTGTCGTCAAAAAATGTAATTCTGTTTATTTTGAAAAATTGCATTAAGTAAAGGGTTTTTGAATATAAATGCTTTAATGAAAGAATACTATTAAAGTGCCTTATTGTGCCCTCTTTGTTTCACATAGCTCTATCGGGGGGCCGCCATGTTGTTTAGAATCTTTGATCAGATAATGAAGATCATGATGTCTAATGGCTCCAATATAAATAAATACTGACCCTTGGGGGCCACAGTCCCCTAGCATAATATTAACATGCAAATAGGGAATATAACAGCATTTCTTTTGCAGAGCACAGTTTTTCTCTTAACGCAATCCCACTGGTTTAAAGGACAGATGTCATGCCATAAGTGACTTAACCTGAAATGATTGAATAAGCATTCAAAATATTCTGCGCACGCAATGGCTGCCATCTTGCCATCCAAGCAGCCCCGCCTCCTCGCTCACAAGATCACTATTCATACAAGACTTGTATACTGGTAACACTACTGCAGGGAGCTCTCCCAGTATACCAGATGCAGTAGTCTAACAGTCTGGGGTTCGCTAATTAGCGGAGCCATAGAATCTACCTCAGTATCTGCATCTGGAGTTCTTCTCCCAGCAATTATTCTGTTGAAACAATTCACTGCATTTATCTTTACTAATAGAAAGCGTCCGTTTTGCAGAATTAGGTCTGTTCTTAAAGTCACAGATTACATTGGCGCTAGCGTGCACATTGTCATTCAGAAATCTGTATGTAATATCTGTGGTGGGGTGGTCTCTCCTACAGATTACGATTAAACAGGGGATGAAGGCAGACACCGGCGCACTTATGGCATTGTGCGAGAAGACCGAGAATGATATTCGATCTTGTATAAATACATTGCAGGTACGTACGGGTGCATTCTAGAAACGCTTTATTTGGATAGCCGTGTGTAGATTATACATAAAACGTCGAAACATCACAAATGCTAAGGTTTTGTTTTTTGTTTTTTACCTTCAATCATTTTTTATGAAAATTGTAAATTTGAGATATCGGAGCAATTAAAGGATCTCTATCAAGAGAACATTGTGTTTTACTGTGTATGTAGAGAATAAACATCTATACATTTGTATTGGCAGAAGTGCAAGAAAATGCATCATTTAGGAGAATCTGTACTTATGACATCACCTTGTGTCTTGATATGCAAATTGCACATTTCCCATTGAAAACCAGTTCATTTGCATATCAAGCCAAGGGTGATGTCATAAACAGGAGCCACCACATATACATTTAATAACATTTGCCTTTAATTCTGCTAACAAAATATATAGATTACTTGTCTTTTTTATTCTTAACAATTACAACATAAACTGCTTTTCAGGCGTGTACTGTGACAGTGCTGCCACTGGGGCAGTCATTACTGAAACCAGTAGAAGGGGTTTATTTGCTAATCCTCAAACTGGGGGCAAAGTTCTAAATGTGGAACATTTCGTTGGTTCCCATGGTGACTGCTCCTCTTGGGAAAAAAAAGATCTGTTTGGGGGGGGCTCCCTGCCACGTCTTTTCTTACAAATCCTTTCTGTGTATCTTCAGTTCCTACACGGCCGTGGGAAGAAGGAGCTTAACATGCGCACCGTGCAAACCATGAAAATTGGACAGAAGGATCAGAGTAAGGGGCTGTTTGTGGTCTGGCAGGAGATTTTCCAGCTCCCCAAAGCTCAGAGGTAAGAGGCAGTCGTCGCTAAGTGACAGGATGGATTCTTACAGGGCTTAAATGTATACCTTGTAAATATCGTAAATACTCGAGTATAAGCCGACCCGAATATAAGCCGAGGCACCTAATTTTACCACAAAGAACTGGGAAAAAATATTGACTCGAGTATAAGCCTAGGGTGGGAAATGAGGCAGCTACTGGTAAATATTGCCCCCAATCTGCCATTTAATATGCCAGGATATTCCCTCCAATATGCCATTTAATATGCCAGGATATTGCCCCCAATATGTCATTTAATATTACAGGATTTTGCTCTCAATATGCCATTTAATATTCCAGGATATTGCCCCCAATATGCCATGTAATATTCCAGGATATTGCCCCCAATATGCCATGTAATATGCCAGGATATTGCCCCCAATATGCCATGTAATATTCCAGGATATTGCCCCCAATATGCCATGTAATATGCCAGGATATTGCCCCCAATATGCCATGTAATATGCCAGGATATTCCCTCCAATATGCCATTTAATATGCCAGGATATTGCCCCCAATATGCCATGTAATATTCCAGGATATTGCCCCCAATATGCCATTTTAATATGCCAGGATATTGCCCCCAATATGCCATGTAATATGCAGGATATTGCCCCCAATATGCCATTTAATATGCCAGGATATTGCCCCCAATATGCCATTTAATATGCCAGGATATTGCCCCCAATATGTCATTTAATATGCCAGGATATTGCCCCCAATATGCCATGTAATATGCAGGATATTGCCCCCAATATGCCATTTAATATGCCAGGATATTGCCCCCAATATGCCATGTAATATGCCAGGATATTGCCCCCAATATGCCATTTAATATGCCAGGATATTGCCCCCAATATGCCATTTAATATGCCAGGATATTGCCCCCAATATGCCATTTAATATGCCAGGATATTGCCCCCAATATGCCATTTAATATGCCAGGATATTGCCCCCAATATGCCATTTAATATGCCAGGATATTGCCCCCAATTTGCCATTTTAATATGCCAGGATATTGCCCCCAATATGCCATTTAATATGCCAGGATATTGCCCCTTAGTATGCTCGTTATGCCACCCTCCTCCCCCCCCCCCCCTTCCCAGACCCCAGTACTTACCTCTTTGCTGCTCCGTCTCCCGGTGCTCTGAAAGTCGGTGGCTGTGAGGGAAGCGTTGTGAACTCCCCTCCAGCCGCGCGGATCAATAAAGTTTGTTTAAAAAAAACACACTTTGTTGACCGCGCGGCTGGAGGGGAGCGCCCAACGCTTCCCTCACAGCCACGCACCTTCAGAGCACCGGGGGACGGAGCAGCAAAGAGGTAAGTTTTAGATTTTTTTTTTTCCCCCAGACGCTGACTCGAGTATAAGCCGCGGGGGGCATTTTTCAGCACAAAAATTGTGCTGAAAAACTCGGCTTATACTCGAGTATATACGGTACTTGGGAATATCCAATAATCCCTCCGTTACTTTTTCCTTCCCACGCAACCTAGGAAACGGATCGGTCAAGATATCCTGACTCCTGACCTCCAGCACTTTCTGGGAACATATACAGACCCCCTAAATCAAACCAGGACACCACTCAGTGCCTTAGCCCAAAGGTTTCATCACATCCTGAACCTGAGCACCTCTACCGGGGAGTATGAGAAGTTGACGTTGGTATGTGGAGATGTTTTCTAATAATTTGCTTTTAGACTTTTTCTTTTTTCTCTCCCTGGAGCAGGTCATCTCTAGTTTTCCAGGAATGGCTTGCAAGAGATACTGTGCAATAGTTTACTTGTCGTCAGTCTATACTGTGTCTCCCATCATGCTCTGGCAGGGGATTATGGGAGATTTATTCCTCCTCGTTTTGCCTGACTGTGCCTTATTCCATGAGCTTTAATCCATCCAGCACTTCAACCCATCCTGTTCGTGTGTGCTTTCTAATTTATAGTTATCAGTGCTCCTCCCCCGAGGATCATTACATCTTCTATACTGGTTATTTAGATGTAGTCCTCTAACAGCTTGTGAGCGGCAGTTTGACACTTATTGGCTATGCACAAAATTTAAATTCTAGTAAAATGTTTTAAAAAAAAAAAAAAAAGCCTTTTGTGACCTGACTTTTTGAAAGAATTTGGCTGTGCTGGACAATGGCTGTTTGAACTTTTCTGCGGTTTTTGTGTTTAGCTGTAATTATATAATATTGTTTTTTGTTTCAGCTTTCTTTAGATACCATAATGTTGATCATATATCTCTATAAAAAAAATCTAGAAACACTAATGTAAAAAAAAATGTTAAATAGATTGTAATATACGTCCTGAGTTTGGTTGTACCCCATGTGTTGTTTAAGCTTTTATTTTAACATTTTTTTTTTGTAAGTTATAGGGCAATAGGTATAAGTAGTTAATTGCTTTTGCCTAACTTTTCAGTATTACCTTTAGTGACATGCAGCTCTAACCTTAATACCAGACTAAAAAAAATATATATTTATATTCATTTTTTAATTCTGGGGGACTATGGGATGATTGGGGACATGGGCAGAGACTGCTCATACGGTAATTAGTCTAAACACTAAACAGAAAATGTGTACAGCACTGAAATAAATAACACCACTAGTGAAGTGATAGAAGATGCAGATATTTCAGTGAATTGACTCACACCAAAACAGGTGAATAAAAGTCTTTAAATCACAAATGAAATGTCACTGCAGCAATCCTTTTAAGTCTCAGACCTTCAAGTATTTACTTTCCCACAAAAATATCAAATTGACTTAAAGGACCACTGTAGCAAAAAATAAACTATTGTTTATCAGAAAGATTGCATCAAGTGTAGATAGTTTTCATAGAAACGCTTGATTGAGTATAAATACTTTATTGAGCGTTCTTTGCTCTGTTTAGCTCTAACAGGGAGCAGACATGTTGTTTAGAATCTTGGGTCAGATCTTCCTTCATCTGAACCAATGGGAATGAAGAAATTTCCGAAGATTCTAAACATGTCCGCTCCCTGTTAGAGCTTCAGAGAGCAATGAGGACTCAATAAGGTATATTTATTTATATTCTGTCATTAAAACAATTCTATTTAACATTTCTGCATGCAATCTTTCAATTAAACCTTACTTATGTAACAAACTTAAGGCCAAAGTAGCTGAATGGAAGATTTTTTTCCAACTCGGCTACTTTGGCCTTATGTTTGAAATGTCCCATCACAGTTCCCTCTTTGATGAGTAAAGACAATGGTTTATTACACTCACACGGTGCTGTTACTGTTTGTAATGTTTTTTTTTTTTGTTATTTTAAAGCTTGTTTTTAATTGGTTCCTTTCTGTCCCTCGTTTGCAGGGTTTGTATGACAACTTTCTAAATATGAAGGTGAAGGAGTCCAACTTCCATGCGGTCTGCGTGGCTCTAGACTGGTTACAGTTCACAGACATAGTGAACACGACTATAATGCACGGCCAGAACTTCCAGCTCATGAGATACCTCCCCTTCCTCCCAGTCGCCTTCCACCTCCTGTTTGCAGCCACAAATATTCCACGGATCGCCTATCCCAACAGCCACTACGAGGTACACATAGATTTTTTCTGTTGCTGCTCCGCTCTGTCCTCACTGTGGGTAGCTGATTCCAACGTCACACCGGAAACGTGGGGAGAGTGAAACGCAGCGGGGATCAGCGAAACCACCGCCATCTTGTTGCCAGCACCTTGGCATATGATGCAATTGGACTGTTTGGCGCCTGGACATAGAAAAATTGAGCTAATAAGAATAATGGTATAATACAGCTAGAGAATATACTGAACGTCACACTGTGGGGTAATGGGTAGATGGGGAACAAAGGCCTAGACAGTTACCTAGACACAGTATGTATGATTACGCACTGTCTGCTTAGGTCAGGGGTGTCCAAGTTTGTTCTGCAATGGGACACTTCACCGCAAATGTTTCATTGGAAGAAAATGTGTGTGTATGTACCACGTGTGCAGCAAAATCTCCGTAACCTTGCAATCTGACCTTGTTGGAACACGGTATCGGTGACATCCCGGTGCTCCAACAAGGTTAGAGTGCGAGGGGGCGGAGCTCCCTCGTCTCGCACTGCACACATGGTTGGCTCAGCCTGCAGCCAGTGTAAGCGGGGCTCGGGTGCGGCTACTGCTGCCAATCTCAAGCGGGGGGCGGCACCTCTCCCGCCGGCGGGTCCCATGTTGGTCGCCCTGGACTTGGGTAAATGCACTCTGCAGTCATTGCTGTCTTTTCTGTGTGGTTTGTGGTATAACCTTAAATTCTCTGTCTGCTCCTTCCCCAGGCTCAGTCTAAGCTGAACCAAATGCAGAACCTTCTGACTGCAATGATTTCCGAAATCGCTCCCGGAATCCGGACACGAGTTGGACCCCGGTCGTTGGTGCTGGATGCTCTCTGTCTTCTTTTGGATGTGATATCTCCAAAGCTCAGACCGGTACGTAGCCAAAGCGCTAGTAATGAATACTGTGTGTGAATATCTCCCGAGTGGATTAATCTGAGCTGCACAAGTGACCACTGATTTGCTCCTAGTGGTGTGTCAGCCGTGTAAGCAGGAAAGTACTTGGGAATGGGAATAAGATTGCTTAGGAGAACAAGAATGGAATATAAACCAGCAGAATAACTGTGAAGTAAGAGGAGGCAGGTGGATAATGCTATATTCCTTATATCTTTGGTCACCTCTCATCTGCTTTTCAGATAAAACTTTTTTTTTTTGTTTTTGTTTAAAGTTTTGAAACATTTTAAAACAAATCTACCTGATCTTAAAAGTATTTTTTCTTTGTGTTCCTTTAATATTGGACACTTAAAATGGAGAGAGATTCCAGCTTTTTTTTCCCCACACGCTTTTGCTTCTCGCCGTATGCTTCTTGCCCACGGACAGGCTGGATTATGTCCTCCATCTCACCCCTCCCTATTCTCTTCTTACTAGACTTGTCCTTTCAAGGTCATCTCTTTCCCCAGGAGGCTGAAGGTTATTTTTCTTACGTTCTTTATATAGACCTGAAAAAGCTCTAGACTAACCTTTCCTGATTTTTTTTTTTAATTTAAAACGCGAAGTTAACGAAAAGCAATTTAATCTTATGTCTCGGGGTGAGCCAAAGGGCCTGGGCAATTAGCCTCATAATTTATATTATTAAGGATTAAAGACCTAAGCTCTTGTTCTCTGTACTTTTTAAAGAAGTTTCTCATTTCTCCTGACTCTGCGTGGAGGTGAAGCTTGGCAGTGTGCCCGTATAGATGGCCACAGCAGATCTGAATCCATAATATAAGATTTATTGTACTTATTTGCTCTGTAGGATATCCATATCCACACCCCGTACATCCTTTTTACAGCTGCGCTTCGCAAATATTTGTAGACCTTAGAGTTCAGGAGCCAGTCTAGTTATTTTAGGGGAAAAGGTATATTTACAGCATTTAATGTAAATCGATCAAAACAAAATATTATTTTCAACAGTAAGTTAATTAAATTAAATGTAAATTAATTTTACTTTTTTTGGGGGGGGGGATTACTTTATTTCATTCGTCAAGCAAATAAAGTATAAAATAAGTTTCAAGGAAGAAAGGGTTAAACAAAACATGTCTGGGTCTTTGAAAGTAAACACGACGTGTATCGTAATAGATCCACGCGGGGTTACTAGCTGCTGTGTTTCACATGCGAGACACAGCAGTTCCTGGTTGTCAGCACGTGCACAGCCAATCAGAACGGAGCTCACCCCACTCGGACTACCGAATGCGACCGACTCTCGCTAGTGCAGAGAGAGACCCTTGTTTTTGCCTGGGATTAGCAGTAGGGTCCTAGTTAAGGTTCCCCCCCCCCTGCTGACTCAATGTAAAAACGAGTCTCCTAATTTGGCCATAGGTTCGAAGTTCCCACCTCAATTCCCCCTTTCACGAATGTAGTCTAAGGCAGGGCCCACCAATGAAAAGCCTGAAGCCGAGGGCATAAAGTAAGTAATGCAAATGTTTGTGTGGGCGTGGCATTAGTGACAGGTGGGCGGAGCAAGTCATCAAACACTTTTCGTTATCCGCAACTAGTCGTGGGTTTAGTAAAAGGGGTTAAACCCCCGGAGATCGTAAAAAAAAAAAGATTCTAAGCCGGGGACTGAAGATATTTATGCCAACTCTGCCTAGTTATTTTAGGTTAGGTGTTTCCATAGAGGTCTATGCACAATCCTAAACATTTGGGTAACAGTGGGTAGTTTGCCAAGCCCAGCTGGGCAAGAGCCCAATTGGAAGTAACTTGCTCCTGAGGATGTATAGACCAGAGGCTTTCATGATGCGTCCTTTGTTGCTCCCAGACGGTTTGGATGCATATTGCTTGCAGGAGATCAATGAGCCGAGAGATCTGACACATTGATGTATGGTAGTAACCTGCCTGTATACACTGCTGGGATCAATGTTTCCTTGAAGATAGAAATGTTTGCAGCTCTTCCATGATCGATGTCCCGGAGCAGAGCCTTATGTCTGCTCTCTTTCCTGAATGAATAATTGATGTCTGATAAGGGTTTATAAACAGGAAATCTATACCTTCCCAGCGCATCTCCCATCTCACCCTTTAACTCTTCCCCCTTCTCGGATATCTGAGCGCTTTCTTTAGGCCCGTCGTGCATCTGCCACGTGGCAGGGGAGGTGACGGCCCGCGTGCAACCGACGTGGTTAGCCTGGCACCGTAGCCCGGCCCAAAACACTTTCCCTGGGAGCATATAGCTTTACAGATGTGATAACAGTGACAAATAAACAAATGGAAGCCATGATGGATTCCCAAATCATGTAACAAAAAGGAACCGATTGTATTGCTGCTGCTATAGCAGTCTCTTTCTGCCCTTCTTACTAGAGTTTAGAGGCCCGGTTAAATAATTTTCAACCTGAGAAGGAGAACATTAAATTAGTTTTTTTTTTTAAAGTAAAAACAAGGCCCTGGTACATATGTTAAACACTCGTACAATGAACGGAAGGTAAACTAGGTGCAACTTCATCTTTTAGCTCTGAAAGACAGTTGACTAACACTGAATCTATACTTCAGCTAGCAGGAAGCTGGCGGCATCTACAGCGGCCTCATTATGAAGCTGTCCAATAGGAACACTGTGCACAGTGATGGCGGAATGAGACAGTTCTTCGTCGCGGTTTCATTGCGTAACTTTAAGCATGCAGCCAATTGCTCAGGGCGCGCTGAACCTAGGGTTGGAGGTTACTTATAGGGTTAGGGGTTACTTATAGGGTTAGTACTATGGTTAGTTTTGGGGTTAAGGGTTATAGGGTTAGTACTATGGTTAGTATTGGGGTAAGGGTTACTTATAGGGTTAAGGGTTAGTATTGGGGTTTGGGTTACCTATAGGGTTAATACAAGGGTTAGTATTGGGGTTAAGGGTTACTCATAGGGTTAAGGGTTAGTATTGGGGTTAAGGGTTACTCATAGGGTTAAGGGTTAGTATTGGGGTTTAGGGTTAAGGGTTAGTATTGGGGTTTGGGTTACCTAAAGGGTTAGTACTAGGGTTAGTATTGGAGTTAAGGGTTACTAATAGGGTTAAGGGTTACTTATTGGGTTTAAGGGTTAGTATTGGGGTTTGGGTTACTTATAGGGTTAGTACTAGGGTTAGTATTGTTGTTAAGTGTTAGTTATTGGGTTAAGAGATATAGTATTGGGGTTAAGGGTTAGTATTGGGTTTTGGGTTACTTATATGGTTAGTACTAGGGTTAGTTATTGGGTTAAGGGTTAGTATTCTGGTTAGGGGTTAGTATTGGGGTTGGGGCTTTGGTTAGACATCGGTGCTGGCAGTTCAGTGCTGACATGTCCAACGTGTATATAGTACACTATGTTTGGTCTTGCTATACACATCATGTCTGTCTCCCCAGGTGAATACTCAGCTGTACAGCCTGAGAGAGAAGCAGCAGCTAGCAGACCTGATTAACACCATGTTAGCTTACAACCTGACTTACCGCCAGGAGCGGACCATGGACGGACAGTACGTCTACAAACTGGATCCGTGAGTAGAAATCTTTTCTTTTGCTGTTTTTAGCATCTCCACCAAAGTCTTAACTTTTTCCCATAATTCACAAATTTCATGTAGTCTCAGACCTAAACCCCTAGATTTCTGGCTGCTCTGAGCTCAGGCATAGTTTGGCCCTGGCTGCTCTGAGCGCAGGCATAGTTTGGCCCTGGCTGCTCTGAGCTCAGACATAGTTTGGCCCTGGCTGCTCTGAGCTCAGACATAGTTTGGCCCTGGCTGCTCTGAGCGCAGGCATAGTTTGGCCCTGGCTGCTCTGAGCTCAGACATAGTTTGGCCCTGGCTGCTCTGAGCGCAGGCATAGTTTGGCCCTGACTGCTCTAAGCTCAGGCATAGTTTGGCCCTGACTGCTCTAAGCTCAGGCATAGTTTGGCCCTGGCTGCTCTGAGCTCAGGCATAGTTTAGCCCTGGCTGCTCTGAGCTCAGGCGTAGTTGGGCCCTGGCTGCTCTGAGCTCAGGCGTAGTTGGGCAAGGCTGCTCTGAGCTCAGGCGTAGTTGGGCCCTGGCTGCTCTGAGCTCAGACATAGTTTGGCCCTGGCTGCTCTGAGCACAGGCATAGTTTGGCCCTGGCTGTTCTGAGCTCAGGTATACGGTAGTTTGGCCCTGGCTGCTCTGAGCGCAGGCGTAGTTTGACCCTGGCTGCTCTGAGCTCAGGCGTAGTTTTGGCCCTGGCTGCTCTGAGCTCAGGCGTAGTTTGGCCCTGGCTGCTCTGAGCTCAGGCGTAGTTGGGCCCTGGCTGCTCTGAGCTCAGGCGTAGTTGGGCCCTGGCTGCTCTGAGCTCAGGCGTAGTTGGGCCCTGGCTGCTCTGAGCTCAGGCGTAGTTGGGCCCTGGCTGCTCTGAGCTCAGGCGTAGTTTGGCCCTGGCTGCTCTGAGCTCAGGCGTAGTTGGGCCCTGGCTGCTCTGAGCTCAGGCGTAGTTGGGCCCTGGCTGCTCTGAGCTCAGGCGTAGTTTGGCCCTGGCTGCTCTGAGCTCAGGCGTAGTTTGGCCCTGGCTGCTCTGAGCTCAGGCGTAGTTGGGCCCTGGCTGCTCTGAGCTCAGGCGTAGTTTTGGCCCTGGCTTTTTTGCACTTTGCTCCTATTGCCATGTACTAAACATTTAACACTCCAATAGTACATACGGGCAAATTGAGAATAAAAACAGGCAATTTTGTGAATATTTTTCCTACCTCTTTTGATAGCGCTCGCTAAAAGCTGGTGTAATTTTCGCACGCAAATAAGAATTATTTTTCACAAATATAATCGCAATTTATTAGCGCAACTGGAAAAATGCACGCTAAATAAAAATATACGGAAGAGGCGCAAATCAGGGAAAAAGTGCAGAATGTTACAAATAGTCGCAAATTGCTCCTTACTCATGTTTTACCTACTTTTTTTTCCCAACTGCACTTGTTTAGTACATGACCCCCATAGTTTTGCCCTAAAAGCTTTTCAATCAGGCAGAAATCTCCTTCTGCCTGATTTATAAAGTTCTTCTTGACGGCTTAGTCCATCTTTCAGTGCTGCACCCCACTTACCTCTTAATAACAGAGCCCAGGACAGTTCTCTCCCCCCCCCCTTCCCAGTTTGTAAATGTAACTCTTTCTGTGCCAGTGTCGAGCATCCCGTTGTCCCATTACGTTGCTATAAAGCCTAATGATGATTTTAGCTCTACCTCTTGCTGTTTATCATGGGCTCCGGTGGTCCTGCCGGCTGATGATGGGAATGTGGGTGGGTGGGAGCAGCCTGTCACATAATCTCGGAGGAATGTTCCTGCTCGCTAACAGATTTTGTCGCTGTCGTGCTCTGCGTTTGTTTGGTTATTTTCGGCTTCATGCTTGCTTTAACCACTTCACTGCCAGCCGAGCCTGTCCCGAGTTTCTTGGCCTGGTCCGATTTTAGTGGCTAGATTAATGGCTCGACCTAAACATTGCTTAAAGTCAAATAATCTAGTGTTAGGCGCTACAGAATGAAAAGAAAATTGTGTGTAAAAAAAAAAAAAGAAAAACATATAGACAGCAGCCCATCCTTTATGTGGGAAACTACCCCTGGTCCCACTTATAGGGATAGATAAAAAAAAAAAAAAGTGGATAAAGGGAGCGCAGAAAGAGGCAATCTTACTAATATAATTATGTAAACAATGATAAAAAAAAAAAAAGTGTAGAAAAAGATTCTAAGTGAAAAAATATTTTAATTTTAATATTAATAATAATTATTTCAAAACATTACCTGTATTATTTTCTGCGCTCCCTTTATCTACTTTTCTATCGAAACATTGCTTATACTGTGTGTGCAGAGAAAAAAAAACCCATAATGCAGATAAAAACCATAATCTATACCGTGCATAACATAAGAAGGGGGGGGGAGTGTTTTATATGCGTCTGTGGCAGTCTCCTGCTTATGACATCACCTTGGGGCCTGATATGCAAATGACACATTTCTCCTTGACAGTGTATTGATTTGCATTCCGAGCCACGCATGATGTCATAAGCAGTAGACGCCACAGGCCATGTTAAGAGATCGATGTATCTCATTTTCTGCATTTTCTGCCGCTGTACCAACACAATGTAT
>CM069860.1:9331634-9396634 GCA_036172795.1 Pelodytes ibericus | reverse complement strand
ATTTGTCAAGTCTTCGACTGCCTTCGTCAACATTCTAAAGTGGAATGCGTTGGTTATAAATGGAACCTTCTCCCTAAAGCTATAGAGGTTCGGTGCTAGGCGTTAGGCCAGGATCCGCACTGTTCTCCATGCTTCCCGCTGTACTACCACTCTCACCCCAACCTTACCGCTGACTCCGGCCTTCTTACAGGAACGTCGAGGACGTCTGCAGGTTTCCCGAGCTTCCGACTCGTAAACCGTTGACCTATCAAGCCAAGCAGCTGATCTCACGCGAGATCGAACTGGAGAAAATGAGGAGGTCGGAAGCCTTCCAGCAGGCCAGGAATTTGGGGAGGGTGAGTACAAGAGTGGCAGAGAGGCTGAAACACAAAAAACCTGTACAGCTGTACACTCGGAAAATGCAGAATGTTAGACAGTGGGTGGGGATTTTTTTTTTTGTTTGCAAAAATAAAGTAGGGCATGTATTTAAGCAACATGCTTCACCGAGGAGATAAAACAAAGTGGCCGATTCCAGCCAAAGCTTTATTCCTGGCAACATATTAGAGCTTTTAATGAATTATTTACACCATGGTCAGTTTTTATACGTGAATTACAGTAACTTAAGTTTCACATTTATTGTTATTCCATATTTAATTTCTTAATAAAAGTTAACTTTTAGGTTAACACAATATACGGGGGGGGGGGGGGGGGGTTTGCATTCACAGTATAAGCGATGTTTAGCTGACGGGGGTCCGTTTAAGGTGGGTAATCATAACCTCTAATATTCAGCTGTTGATTGGTTAATGACGTAATTACATTATATTTTGTGTAAATATTGCCCCTGTATCTAGGCTCCTGCTTTGAGGCTTTCCCTGCAGACTGAGAGTTAGGAGACGGGCAGTACCCAGGAGGCTTCCTGTTTACATTGTATCTCGGAGACTGCAGACCAGAAATAAGCGTTTGGAAATTACCTTCTCCTCTCTGTGCTGTTTGCATCGAACACTTTGCAATCAGGACCTAAATTAGCTCTCCTGAGGGACAGGGGTGAAATGGATGGTTTATGACCGTGAATTTAGAGGTGCTGACCAACTACCAATTTATGTCCATGTAGGATGGGATTTGTATGTGCGTAATTCAAAAAAATCCATACTCTGAAATGATGATGTCAAGAACAGAACTTGGAAGTGTCTTCATGAAAGAATACAATGTAGTATAGTTATAACAGGGGGCGGCCATATTGTTTAGAATGTTGGGAGAATCTGACTCAAGATTCTAAACAATGTCTGCACCGAACCAGAAGTATACAGCGTTCAGAAAACTTGTTTTGGAATGTGCATTTCCTCTGGATGGTGCAAGTGATGTGAAACTTCTCTGAGGCTCTCCCCAGCAGGTTACTGTGCCATAGGGAAGGCAATTCAGACCTGTCCATCCTCCGGGAGGGTCTCATATACTTATTTGATCTACATGGTCATGATCCGTTTCACTAATAGACATTAGAGGTTTGTTGCTTTGTAAGTGTTTGTATTTTGTGTAGAATTTTAGTTCTCTATTTACATCCAGGAGAGTTCAGCTAGAGAAACTGAGAAGACGGCGGGCGAGAAGATTCCCCCAAAGGACACTTTAAAATCTGGCTCTTTAAACCACGAACAGCGTCTGGAGAACATCATGAAGAAGACTTCATTTGAGGAGAGGGTAAGTCCGTTAACCTTAGTCCTGTGCTTCCAACTTTCCACACTGTCACTTTATAACAATGCATTATACAGGGCCAACTCTGTTCTTCTAGCAGGAGAAACTCACCAGACCCTGCACCATGTATATATAGAAGAGCTCAGCTGGCCATGGATAATGCAGAGTTACATCTTTACACACTGTCACTTTATAACAATGCATTATACAGGGCCAACTCTGTTCTTCTAGCAGGAGAAACTCACCAGACCCTGCACAATGTATATATAGAAGAGCTCAGCTGGCCATGGATAATGCAGAGTTACATCTTTACACACTGTCACTTTCTAACAATGCATTATACAGGGCCAACTCTGTTCTTCTAGCAGGAGAAACTCACCAGACCCTGCACCATGTATATATAGAAGAGCTCAGCTGGCCATGGATAATGCAGAGTTACATCTTTACACACTGTCACTTTATAACAATGCATTATACAGGACCAACTCTGTTCTTCTAGCAGGAGAAACTCACCAGACCCTGCACCATGTATATATAGAAGAGCTCAGCTGGCCATGGATAATGCAGAGTTACATCTTTACACACTGTCACTTTATAACAATGCATTATACAGGGCCAACTCTGTTCTTCTAGCAGGAGAAACTCACCAGACCCTGCACCATGTATATATAGAAGAGCTCAGTTGGCCATGGATAATGCAGAGTTACATCTTTACACACTGTCACTTTATAACAATGCATTATACAGGGCCAACTCTGTTCTAGCAGGAGAAACTCACCAGACCCTGCACCATGTATATATAGAAGAGCTCAGCTGGCCATGGATAATACAGAGTTACATCTTTACACACTGTCACTTTATAACAATGCATTCTACAGGACCAACTCTGTTCTTCTAGCAGGAGAAACTCACCAGACCCTGCACCATGTATATATAGAAGAGCTCAGCTGGCCATGGATAATGCAGAGTTACATCTTTACACACTGGCACTTTATAACAATGCATTATACAGGACCAACTCTGTTCTTCTAGCAGGAGAAACTCACCAGACCCTGCACCATGTATATATAGAAGAGCTCAGCTGGCCATGGATAATGCAGAGTTACATCTTTACACACTGTCACTTTATAACAATGCATTATACAGGACCAACTCTGTTCTTCTAGCAGGAGAAACTCACCAGACCCTGCACCATGTATATATAGAAGAGCTCAGCTGGCCTTGGATAATGCAGAGTTACATCTTTACACACTGTCACTTTATAACAATGCATTATACAGGGCCAACTCTGTTCTATAACTCTCCCGTGTATAGTGTAGTCAGCAGTATGGAATGTGAATCTCTCCTTTTAGTGACAAGACCAGGGGCTCGGCAACCTGCGGCGCTCCAGATGTTGTGGACTACATTTCCCATAATGCTCTTTATAGCTCTAATGCTGGCAAAGCATCAAGGGAAATGTCTACAGCATCTGGAGTGAAAGTTGCCGACCCCCCCGGACTAGACCCCTTAAAGAGACAGTACACTAGACCCTCGCTCTATACAGACCCCTCCCGGATTGGCTGCGCAGGTGTATCTTTAAAGGACCCTTTTTGTTTAACCCTTGCTGCTAAGCAAAAAAAAGTTTAATAAATCATATTATTATTCGCAGCCTGAAAAGGACTTCTTCGGACGCCAGATAGTCAAGAAAGTGATCTCTGCATTGACGAGTAAGTACAATTCCTCCTGGTTTATATGCTCTGCGCGCGATATTGCAGAACAGTTTATATGCTCTGCGTGCGATATTGCAGAGCGGTTTATGTGCTCTGTGCGCGATATTGCAGAGCGGTTCATATGCTCTGCGCGCGATATTGCAGAGCGGTTTATATGCTCTGTGCGCGATATTGCAGAGCGGTTCATATGCTCTGTGCGCGATATTGCAGAGCGGTTTATGTGCTCTGTGCGCGATATTGCAGAGCGGTTTATGTGCTCGGCGTGCGATATTGCAGAGCGGTTTATATGCTCGGCGTGCGATATTGCAGAGCGGTTTATATGCTCGGCGTGCGATATTGCAGAGCGGTTTATGTGCTCTGTGCGCGATATTGCAGAGCGGTTTATGTGCTCTGTGCGCGATATTGCAGAGCGGTTTATGTGCTCGGCGTGCGATATTGCAGAGCGGTTTATATGCTCGGCGTGCGATATTGCAGAGCGGTTTATGTGCTCTGTGCGCGATATTGCAGAGCGGTTTATGTGCTCTGTGCGCGATATTGCAGAGCGGTTTATGTGCTCGGCGTGCGATATTGCAGAGCGGTTTATGTGCTCTGCGTGCGATATTGCAGAGCGGTTCGTATGCTCTGCACGCGATATTGCAGAGCGGTTTATGTGCTCTGCGCGCGATATTGCAGAGCGGTTTATGTGCTCTGCGTGCGATATTGCAGAGCGGTTCATGTGCTCTGCGCGCGATATTGCAGAGCGGTTTATGTGCTCTGCGTGCGATATTGCAGAGCGGTTTATATGCTCTGCGTGCGATATTGCAGAGCGGTTCATATGCTCTGCGCGCGATATTGCAGAGCGGTTTATGTGCTCTGCGTGCGATATTGCAGAGCGGTTTATATGCTCTGCGCGCGATATTTCAGAGCGGTTTAAATGCTTCAGGGTTCTTTCTGTCGAGCCGCTCGTTCATGGAGCATTACAAACTAGACGCCTTTGATCCAGACCTACCATAATGCCTTCCTACGATTCGATCCATTATAGAACATTACATGCAATGCATTATTTATATGGAAAGTTACAGCCACCACTAATGATTCCTGGAACACATCTGTCTTCCTGGCGGGCACTTATCCATTATATACTATGTACTATGAACGGAGATAGAATTCACGATCAATATATATATATATAACAGGGCTCTGAGATATGGCCCAGGGTTTGACTGTAAGTTATATTGGTTTAAAGGGGCCTAGTCATCCAATAAGGAAGCTATATATGTATACATTGCCCCATGACTTAGGTCTACAATTGATAAAAACATTTTTGGAGATTTACTAGACAAATGTAGTTTACAAAGCTTATACATAAATAGCATTGTGGGGCCAGAGAATTGTATTTTAGGTAATAATTCAGGTCATTTTAAAACTAGCCTTAAATGCAGAGGGAACAATCGGCAGGCACTTTCCATGGTGACCGCTCCACTTCTAGGGCTTTGGCAGTACTTTACTTTGCCTTGCCACATCTAATAACAAAAGTATTAAACCTGCCTGGTTCGAATAGGGGGGGTTGATAAGTGGCAAGGTGTTTCAGCTCTGGATTTTCTTTTTAAAGGTTCGTCTCTTCATTTCCTCCCTTCAGCTAACCCGAACCAAGAGGACGTGGTGGAAATGCGGATGGGGAAGGCTGTGGGGAACAGCGATGTGTGGTTTCGGTTTAATGAAGGAGTGTCTAACGCCGTACGGAGGAATGCATATATTAAAGACTTGCTATAGTAATTACCAGCTTACGTGACTGCTACCTGACCTTGAGGAGAATGCTGACCACTACACACAGGCCTTCCTCTGGCCCGTCTACCCGTACCTTGCCTGAAAGCTGGGCATTCTGGGAGTTTAATCATTGGCGTTACCTGAAGATGATTAAACGGATTCCAACCAGGGAATAACCTCACAACCCGTTGTAAAATATTTACAGTAAGACTAGTTTGCACTGTTTCCCCTGTTTATTTGTTACAATAATTTTTCTATTAAAGAAGAAAAATAATTATTTTTCAAGGCCTTTCATTTCTGAAGAGGTTTTTCTTTGATTAGAGGAATGGTAATAAATCCTAACAGAGCGATTGCTGCCTCTGTCTCTCTCTCTCTCTCTCCAAGCTCCTCCTTATTGTAATGTCACTGAATTTAGGATTTCAATGTAAAAATTTGCATTTTATGTATGTTAAACACACATACAACCTACAGACACTTAGCTAGGTGGAACTGCTTCCTGTACGCAGTGCAAACCAAATCCGGGATATGTAGATTTACAAACAGAAAAATAATTTACAATGAAACGGGTTGGAAAAATGCACTGTTTTTTTATTCGATATGACTTTTTTTTCTAATTTTAGTTTGTTTTGTTTTTTGTTTTGTGTTTTTTTTTATTCCCAAACAAAAAATCGTACAAATAAACAGGGAACATTTTATGATAACGCCAGTGACGATAACTTGAAATGCGGTAATGTTTGTATAGTGCATAACTTGAAAAAGGTACAGGCCAGGGGAGGGGCAGCCCCAATACCTCCCCGCCCTCTTTCTCCTCCAAGTGCTGTGGATTGCGATGCATCCGAGGGATTTTTTTAAAATTTTTTTTGTTTGTTGTAATCCACAGCATTTGGATTGAAAGAAAGCTGCCTAGCCCATGGTGCCGGCCTGGGGGAACTCTGATACAGTCGCACCACGATATTTACTATTTAATGGCACGCTTTTACAAAGAGATCCCCCAGGCTGTTTTTTATTGCTGTCATACAACTGTGACAACCATATATATATATATATATATATATATAAGTGCAACATATTCCATTTATATCCCACTCACTGCAAACTTTGCTTTTAAAACCTAAAATGATAACTGTTAAAGGAACGAGAGATTTACAGCTAACTGCGTCTCTACAGTCTGTGGGTAAATTAGTGGGGGGGCCGGGGGTTGACCCCCTGATTTCTGTGACTATAGCTGGTTGTAAAGCTCTGTAACAAAGGTCTAAACAACGTCTTGTAACCCTATTTTTTTCAGCACATTCACAGCAGATTTAATATATTTTTTTGTTTAATATCGGGGCGTTTTGTTTTGTGTTTTTTGGTATTTACAGAATGCTGCACTTTCCTCGTTCCACCCAGGGATTGTTCTTCATCAGCTCGGGATTAAGGAAGGGGTCGTTGGGGATGCCTTCTTCAATCCACTTTAACAACCTTTAGAAAGGAGAAATATGTTAGCCAGATACTTGTTCATGGCATCTTCCTGCCGTGCTCATTATTTTTTAGATTTGTGGTCTAAAAACCTACATTTTACAGACCAAAGATTCTAAACAACATGTCTGCCCCCTGCTAGAGCTATACAGAGCAAAGATTCTAAACAACATGTCTGCCCCCTGATAGAGCTATACAGAGCAAATATTCTAAACATGTCCTCCCCCTGATAGAGCTACACAGAGCAAAGATTCTAAACAACATGTCTGCCCCCTGCTAGAGCTATACAGAGCAAAGATTCTAAACATGTCCACCCCCTTCTAGAGCTATACAGAGCAAAGATTCTAAACAACATGTCTGCCCCCTGATAGAGCTACACAGAGCAAAGATTCTAAACATGTCCTCCTCCTGATAGAGCTACACAGAGCAAAGATTCTAAACAACATGTCTGCCCCCTGATTGAGCTATACAGAGCAAAGATTCTAAACAACATGTCCTCCCCCTGATAGAGCTACACAGAGCAAAGATTCTAAACAACATGTCCGCCACCTGATTGAGCTATACAGAGCAAAGATTCTAAACAACATGTCCGCCACCTGATAGAGCTATACAGAGCAAAGATTCTAAACAACATGTCTGCCCCCTGCTAGAGCTATACAGAGCAAAGATTCTAAACAACATGTCTGCCCCCTGATAGAGCTATACAGAGCAAAGATTCTAAACAACATGTCCTCCCCCTGATAGAGCTACACAGAGCAAAGATTCTAAACAACATGTCCGCCACCTGATAGAGCTATACAGAGCAAAGATTCTAAACAACATGTCCGCCACCTGATAGAGCTATACAGAGCAAAGATTCTAAACAACATGTCCGCCACCTGATAGAGCTATACATCGCAAAGAAGGCTTAAGCATGGGGCAGACATCTTGGGTCAGATGAACAAAGATCTGACCCAAGATTCTAAGCAACAAGTCCACCCCCTGACAGAGCTATACAGAGCAAAGATTCTAAACAACATGTCCGCCCCCTGATAGAGCTATACAGAGCAAAGATTCTAAACAACATGTCCAACCCCTGATAGAGCCATACAGAGCAAAGATTATAAACAACAAGTCCGCCCCCTGATAGAGCTAAACATTGAGCAAAACTGCAAACAAATGCTATAATTAGGAGAATCGTTTGTTTTAAATGTGTCTTTGGAGTCTCCTGTATATGACATCACCTGTGGCTTCAAATGTGTAATTTGCATACCGTGCCACAGGTGATGTCATAAGCAGGAGACCCCAAAGACACATTTATAACACATTTGTCTCCGAATTCAGGCATTTTTGCAATTTTTCAAACACAATGTATAGATCATTTTGAATCATTCTCTTCAGTCACAGTATAAGCAGTGTTTGGGTGATACAGTCACAGTATAAGCAGTGTTTGGGTGATACAGTCACAGTATAAGCAGTGTTTGGGTGATACGATCACAGTATAAGCAGTGTTTGGGTGATACAGTCACAGTATAAGCAGTGTTTGGGTGATACAGTCACAGTATAAGCAGTGTTTGGGTGATACAGTCACAGTATAAGCAGTGTTTAGGTGATACGATCACAGTATAAGCAGTGTTTGGGTGATACAGTCACAGTATAAGCAGTGTTTGGGTGATACAGTCACAGTATAAGCAGTGTTTGGGTGATACAGTCACAGTATAAGCAGTGTTTGGGTGATACAGTCACAGTATAAGCAGTGTTTGGGTGATACAGTCACAGTATAAGCAGTGTTTGGGTGATACAGTCACAGTATAAGCAGTGTTTAGGTGATACGATCACAGTATAAGCAGTGTTTGGGTGATACAGTCACAGTATAAGCAGTGTTTGGGTGATACAGTCACAGTATAAGCAGTGTTTGGGTGATACAGTCACAGTATAAGCAGTGTTTGGGTGATACAGTCACAGTATAAGCAGTGTTTGGGTGATACAGTCACAGTATAAGCAGTGTTTGGGTGATACAGTCACAGTATAAGCAGTGTTTAGGTGATACGATCACAGTATAAGCAGTGTTTGGGTGATACAGTCACAGTATAAGCAGTGTTTGGGTGATACAGTCACAGTATAAGCAGTGTTTGGGTGATACAGTCACAGTATAAGCAGTGTTTAGGTGATACAGTCACAGTATAAGCAGTGTTTGGGTGATACAGTCACAGTATAAGCAGTGTTTGGGTGATACAGTCACAGTATAAGCAGTGTTTGGGTGATACAGTCACAGTATAAGCAGCGTTTAGGTGATACAGTCACAGTATAAGCAGTGTTTGGGTGATAGTCACAGTATGAGCAGTGTTTAGGTGATACAGTCACAGTATAAGCAGTGTTTGGGTGATACAGTCACAGTATAAGCAGTGTTTGGGTGACACAGTCACAGTATAAGCAGCGTTTAGGTGACACAGTCACAGTATAAGCAGTGTTTGGGTGATAGTCACAGTATAAGCAGTGTTTGGGTGATACAGTCACAGTATAAGCAGTGTTTGGGTGATACAGTCACAGTATAAGCAGTGTTTAGGTGATACAGTCACAGTATAAGCAGTGTTTGGGTGATACAGTCACAGTATAAGCAGTGTTTAGGTGATACAGTCACAGTATAAGCAGTGTTTGGGTGATACAGTCACAGTATAAGCAGTGTTTAGGTTACACAGTCACAGTATAAGCCATGTTTAGCTGATAGTCACAGTATAAGCATTGTTTAGGTGATACAGTCACAGTATAAGCAGTGTTTAGGTGATACAGTCACAGTATAAGCAGTGTTTGGGATACAGTCACAGTATAAGCAGTGTTTGGGTGATACAGTCACAGTATAAGCAGTGTTTGGGATACAGTCACAGTATAAGCAGTGTTTGGGTGATACAGTCACAGTATAAGCATTGTTTAGGTGATACAGTCACAGTATAAGCAGTGTTTGGGTGATACAGTCACAGTATAAGCAGTGTTTAGGTGATACAGTCACAGTATAAGCAGTGTTTGGGTGATACAGTCCCAGTATGAGCAGTGTTTGGGTGATACAGTCACAGTATAAGCAGTGTTTGGGTGATACAGTCACAGTATAAGCAGTGTTTGGGTGATACAGTCACAGTATAAGCAGTGTTTGGGTGATACAGTCACAGTATAAGCAGTGTTTGGGTGATACAGTCACAGTATAAGCAGTGTTTGGGTGATACAGTCACAGTATAAGCAGTGTTTGGGTGATACAGTCACAGTATAAGCAGTGTTTGGGTGATACAGTCACAGTATAAGCAGTGTTTGGGTGATACAGTCACAGTATAAGCAGTGTTTGGGTGATACAGTCACAGTATAAGCAGTGTTTGGGTGATACAGTCACAGTATAAGCAGTGTTTGGGTGATACAGTCACAGTATAAGCAGTGTTTGGGTGATACAGTCACAGTATAAGCAGTGTTTGGGTGATACAGTCACAGTATAAGCAGTGTTTAGGTAATACAGTCATAGTATAAGCAGTGTTTAGGTCAGGGGTGTCCAAGTTTATTCTGCAAAGGGCCACTTCGCTAGAAATGTATGCGTGCGTGGGCCGCATTCATTTTTCATTCATTCAGAGAATAAAATATATAATTATATACATGTGTGTGTATGTAAATATATATATATATATATATATATATATATTTATTTTACACTAATGTGTAGTGGTCACATTAACTACAAACACACACATGCATACACAGTCACACTTACCCCCCCCCCCCCTTCCCACACACACAGTCACAATTACACCACACATACATACACATTTATACACACATACTCACATACATACACTTATCCCACACCCACTTAACATGCACTCACATAGATACACATACTCGCATACATACACTTACCCCACTCACGCACATACACATTTATACACACACACACACACACTCACATACATACATACATACACTTACCCCACACACTCACATACACTTACCCCACACACTAATACACATACACACACTCACATACATACATACATACACTTAACCCACACACACATTGATACACACACTCACAAACATACATACACTTAACCCACACACTAATACACATTTATACACACACACTCACATACATACATACATACATACACACTTACCCCACACACGTGGCTGTGGACTCCCGGTGTGCTTCTTCCCTCCCTCTGAACCTTGCGCATGACCTCACGCGCAGGGTAGAGGAGGGGATTTGTGCACCGCACGGGAAGCTGTATCGGAGAACGAAGTTCCCTACACAGAGCGTGTAGGGAACTTCGTTCCCCGACACAGCTTCTCGTGTGGTGTGCAGTTCGAGGTGCGGCTACCGGAGCAGAGCTCAGGCGGGCCGCACCCCGATGCCCAGCGGGCTGCATTTGGCCCGCGGGCCGCACGTTGGACGCCTCTGGTTTAGGTGATACAGTCACAGTATAAGCATTGTTTGGGTGATACAGTCACAGTATAAGCAATGTTTGGGTGAAACAGTCACAGTATAAGCAGTGTTTAGGTGATACAGTCACAGTATAAGCAGTGTTTAGGTGATACAGTCACAGTATAAGCAGTGTTTAGGTGATACAGTCACAGTATAAGCAGTGTTTAGGTGATACAGTCACAGTATAAGCAGTGTTTGGGTGATACAGTCACAGTATAAGCAGTGTTTGGGTGATACAGTCACAGTATAAGCAGTGTTTGGGTGATACAGTCACAGTATAAGCAGTGTTTGGGTGATACAGTCACAGTATACGCAGTGTTTGGGTGATTCAGTCTGGGTATAAGAAGTGTTTGGGTGATACAGTCACAGTATAAGCAGTGTTTGGGTGATACAGTCACAGTATAAGCAGTGTTTGGGTGATACAGTCACAGTATAAGCAGTGTTTGGGTGATACAGTCACAGTATAAGCAGTGTTTGGGTGATACAGTCACAGTATAAGCAGTGTTTGGGTGATACAGTCACAGTATAAGCAGTGTTTAGGTGATACAGTCACAGTATAAGCAGTGTTTGGGTGATACAGTCACAGTATAAGCAGTGTTTGGGTGATACAGTCACAGTATAAGCAGTGTTTGGGTGATACAGTCACAGTATAAGCAGTGTTTGGGTGATACAGTCACAGTATAAGCAGTGTTTAGGTGATACAGTCACAGTATAAGCAGTGTTTAGGTGATACAGTCACAGTATAAGCAGTGTTTAGGTGATACAGTCACAGTATAAGCAGTGTTTAGGTGATACAGTCACAGTATAAGCAGTGTTTGGGTGATACAGTCACAGTATAAGCAGTGTTTTGATGATACAGTCACAGTATACGCAGTGTTTGGGTGATACAGTCACAGTATACGCAGTGTTTAGGTGATTCAGTCTGGGTATAAGAAGTGTTTGGGTGATACAGTCACAGTATAAACAGTGTTTGGGTGATACAGTCACAGTATAAACAGTGTTTGGGTGATACAGTCACAGTATAAGCAGTGTTTGGGTGATACAGTCACAGTATAAGCAGTGTTTGGGTGATACAGTCACAGTATAAGCAGTGTTTAGGTGATACAGTCCCAGTATAAGCAGTGTTTAGGTGATACAGTCCCAGTATAAGCAGTGTTTGGGTGATACAGTCACAGTATAAGCAGTGTTTGGGATACAGTCACAGTATAAGCAGTGTTTGGGTGATACAGTCACAGTATAAGCAGTGTTTGGGTGATACAGTCACAGTATAAGCAGTGTTTGGGTGATACAGTCACAGTATAAGCAGTGTTTGGGTGATACAGTCACAGTATAAGCAGTGTTTAGGTGATACAGTCACAGTATAAGCAGTGTTTAGGTGATACAGTCCCTTTAATATGTGTTGTCTCCCGTTTTTGACATCACCTGATGGTTTAATATGCAAATGATACATTTTCCATTATTAAAGTTTGATCATAAAAGAAACATGCATTTAAAACACATTGGGGGTCATTAATAAAATTTAAATTCTGGGGCAAAGTAGAGGCCACTCACTCGCCCCTGTAGTTCCCGAAATCTATATTGCAGTTCCAACACAATGCTGTGATGTTACCCTTATACTTAAATAGTATTTACAGCAAGAGTTCCTTTAAATGCAGCTCCCTGTAGTAATAATCTTCAACTGCCTCCAAATCACAGTGAACAATACCCCCAAAAAATACAACCAAGAAACTTGTTCAAGATCTCCAGATCTGTACTACTCTCAGGATCAATTGATTAACCAATCATTTATTTCTGATTCTAATGAAAAAAAAATTCAAAAAAGAATCCAGAGTAGATTATATTAAGAGAATAAATTCCAATTGCTGTGGTACTTACTCAGGTATAGACTTGGAAGACATCTCTCTTTTATAAGCCAGCTGGTATTTCAAACTCTCCACTTCCTTCTTCATCTGGGGTACATCCATCTCATCCATGGTACCACTTGTTGTTTTTTTTTTTTAACCCAAAGCCCTCGGAGAACCTGCTGGGAGGCCAGAGGAACATAAATGAGCATCAGAATTCCGAATACTGGTGGTTATTCACAAAAATGTAAATTCTGGGGGAAGCAATTACTAGAAACTCTCCTACACGCAAGATGAATTGAATCCTCATGCAAAAGAAATGGTTAGCCAAAATCTAGAGGTCCTTAAAGGACAACTGTTGGCAATAAATGAAGTTCTGTTTAAGTGAAAGATTACACTAAGTATGTTTTTTAAGTACGTTATTGAGCCCTCTTTGTTCCATACTGCTCTACCAGGGGGCAGACATGTTTTTCGGAATCTTGGGTCAGTTCTTCCTTCAGCCAATCCAAGATTCTAAACATGGCCGCCCCCTGATAGAGCTATACGGAGCAAAGAGGGCTCAATAAGGTACTCTGTTTTTATTATTTTGTTTATATTTAAAATGCCGACACTTGATCTTTCAATTAAACATCCCCTCATAAGTTGATTTCGTTGTCCTTTAATTGCCATGATGACCAATTGCCCTTCTTTGTGGTCGAAATCTCTCTTACCTTTTTTTCAAATATGATCCGAAGCAGCCAGGGATGATGTTTGCTCTTCTCTTATCTCTTGGCTGATTTCCTGCTTTTGCATGTGTTCCCAACCTGACATGCAAATGCGCCGGGCACAGTTTGACTAAGATTTGAATCTCTTGGATGTGGAGACGATTCTAAAAAAGGAATATCCGCCAGATGGTATATATGCAGATCGCGGAGATGCCTCTAATTGCTTTGGAGTGGAGATTTACCTGTGTGACCAATGTGAGTGCCTAGAGAGATGGCAAAATAGGACATAGTGTGAAAAGAATAAAAAAAAAGAGAAAGCAGGAAAAGTGCCAACTCATCAACACATTTCGTTCAGTGCAAATTGGCAAACTAGCAAATGGTAAACTAGGCGATGGCAAACTACAAGATGGGCTGGTTTTGGATTCCATTGATGGAAACCTTGATCTTAGATAAGAGTCAAAATAACATAGTTAGGCCTATGGTGTGATCAGAAAGGGTAAGTCCTAGGTAGAAGAGGTGAAATACAGTCCTAAGGAATAAGTAGGGTGTGAAATGCGTCAACAGCGCTTCTAGTTTTTCCGCGTAAAGTATTGTTTTAAAGTTTGTCCCAGGACTTTTTTTTTTTTTTTTTTTTTAAGACAAACTTTCAAACCATACATCATTGGGTCAACGCTAAAAGCCCACGGCGCATTTCGCAAACCTGCAAATGTCTTGCTTTTTCTTTAGCCATTTCTATTGTAAAGCATTTAATAAAGGAGATTATTTGTGGAACACTCGCAGTATAATTATATTCCTGAGTAGCGTCCAGTGTTTCTTTAATCACAGCAGGAGAATAATGGCAACACCAGTATGGTAGACCCATCTCGTACTGGCGTGGTTCGTTTTGGAAATTACTTATACTGACTGAAATGTGCCCATTACAGCCTACAAAGCAACAGGCATGATATATTACAAGAAAAACAGATTTAAAACAAAATACAGAAATTGTACTTTTGGGATGTAAATTCAGCCAGGGATACCCTGATGCAGCAGTATATATTGACTAGGATTGAACAGGTCTATTACTTTCTGGCCCTAGGCCTTTGTTCAATGGTCTGTGGATAGTATTATGTGGACCACTGGTGTATCCAACTCCTTTTATTCGAATGTGCACTAAAGGATTTTCCATCTTCCCCAAAATAGTGCCATTAATCCCCATATCACTTGCCACAGTGCCATTATTCCCCACATCACTTGCCAGTGTCACAATTCCCCAAATCACGTGCCACAGTGCCATAATACCCCAAATCACGTGCCACAGTGCCATTATTTCCCACATCACTTGCCACAGGGCCACAATTCCCCAAATCACTTGCCACAGTTCCATAATACCCAAATCCCTGGCCACATTGCCATTATTCCCCACATCACTTGCCACAATACCCCACATCACTTTCCAGAGTGTCACAATTCCTCAAATCACTTGCCACTGTGCCACAATTCCCCAAATCACTTGCCACAGTGCCACAATTCCTCAATCCACTCTGAAAAGGGTGTGCCTGGGCAAATCTATGATCCGGACGCACATTCCCAAAAAGCAAGATTTGTGTCCAAAATGTATAAATCACCTACCTAGAAATCTGCCAGCCCTGGCTCACACTGACTCCAGAGATTTCCAACCCATACAAGTCTTCATTATTATTATTATTATGTTTATTTTTTAACCTTTTTTATGCCATAGGGCTGAGCAGTACATGCCGGTTAACCCTCTAGTATTATAATTTTAAATAAATAGAAAAAAGCAAAGACCCTTTCTCCTCTGATGGATATCGGATATGGGACGGTGACAGATGGATGGACAGACAGGGAGAGGCTTTCTCGAGGTGATCAGTCAAAGCAATTCTCTTATCGGCTATTTGTTGCAGCGTCTGACCACCAGTGCATTATTGGCCCAATGCAAATTCTGCTGACAAGCTTCCATCTGTTTGCACAGCCCTTCCCCTCCCCCCCTCACACAGGCACACACACACACATATACACACACACACAGGCACACACATATACACACACACACACACACACACACGAATGTACCCTACAGTAAGCATCCCAAATCTGTAATCACTGTCCCCGACATTGTCCGACAAACCTCAGACAACATGCCACATGCACCAGAAACCACGTCTCTGCCACAGAAGGCCTGCAATGCATCGCCATTAAAGCTCTCGGCCAAGAAGCCCCTCTTTCTGCAGCTCGCCGACAGCTGTGAAAATGTACACAATAAAAACCAGAAATGTCACCCAAAAAATGGGGGTCCACCAAAGCCCCCCCCCCCCCAGACACCCCAAAATCTTGAAGAAAATATTCATTGCCATATTAACTGGAGAAACCCAATATAACACTTGCAATACACAGTTTGACCCCACGATGAAGAAACAAACTCTTTACAGCCAGAGTGTGCAAAATATAACATAAAAGCAACATAAATAAAAAAAATTAAAAATAAAAATTTTCCCTGAATTTCCTGATTTTTCCCCCCATTCTTGTTCTTTATATGGGTGTAAAAAGAAATGTCAATGTAATTTCTGCAGCTAGGGTGGACCCCCCTGGGATTTGGCTCACATGAAATAATAAATACGATCCGGGACGAATGGGGAATAAATACAAAGCCCGTTTTGTATTAAACTAGGGGGGGGGGAAATGCACGGCGAAAAAAATGTAATAAATGTGACCCGCCATTCGCTTGTCTGTGATTTGAACGTAGTGAAATCCGAAATTTACAAGGGAATTTTAAAAATATATTTATATAGACGTACTGAGGCCGGCTCAATAATAATAAAAAAAAAGAGATAAAACATATCATGCAGTCATTTCTCTTCTGAGAACGAATTAGCCCACAAGGAACTTAATGACATCAACCGAGCCCAGGAGATGAGGAAGGGGGGGGGGGGGGAGACAATACACCCGCCCCCCTCCCAACCCCAGGGACGCAACTAACCTGTTTACGGAGTCAATTGGAAAATCAGGAGAGGTAAAGAGGGGTTATTCGCTAGCGGTATATTGTTTAACTCTTCAAGTGCAGATGAGTAATAAAAAGATAATCTGAATGGTTTCAGGGGAGGTTTTTTTTTTTTTTTCTCTCTTTTTTTTTTTTTTTTTTTTTTTTTAAGAATATGCTGCAATGCTGTGTTTCCCTGGGATCTGGAAGGTTTCACTCACATTCCAAAAAATTTAAATAAACATTTGTGAGAAGAACCGTTTCCTGCAAAGCGAAGGTACCTGGTCTTTTTAATTTTTTTTTTTTTTTTTTACTGTTTCCGAGCACTGGGTTGTACACCCAAAAAAAAAGGGGGGGAGGAAGAGGGGGCGACGACTTAATTAAGAAGTTAGTATGGAGTTTTGGGATCGAGTATAGCCCTCATAGTCTTGCGCTGAAGAATAACCAACATTATTATAACTAAAATAAAAATGCTTATATAACAGTACTAGTTAGTCTGGGGAAAGGGTGCATTACTTTAAAAGGCATATCCAACCTGCTAGGGATGTATTATGTTATGGCACCCGGAAAAAAAAAAACAATAGACCTGATGCTGTGGACTATGACCTGCTGTGCACAGCATCTGAGAGGGTAGTGGATGCATGGAATAGTCTTCCAGTAGAAGTGGTAGAGGTTAATACAGTGAAGGAGTTTAAGCATGCATGGGATGGGTATAAGGCTATCCTAGATATAAGATAAGGCCAGGGACTAATGAAAGTATTACATTACTGAGAGGGTAGTGGATGCATGGAATAGTCTTCCAGTAGAAGTGGTAGAGGTTAATACAGTGAAAGAGTTTAAGCATGCATAGGATAGGTATAAGGCTATCCTAGATATAAGATAAGGCCATGGACTAATGAAAGTATTACATTACTGAGAGGGTAGTGGATGCATGGAATAGTCTTCTAGTAGAAGTGGTAGAGGTTAATACAGTGAAGGAGTTTAAGCATGCATGGGATAGGTATAAGGCTATCCTAGATATAAGATAAGGTCAGGGGACTAATGAAAGTATTACTTTACTGAGAGGGTAGTAGATGTATGGAATAGTCTTCCAGTAGAAGTGGTAGAGGTTAATACAGTGAAGGAGTTTAAGCATGCATGGGATAGGTATAAGGCTATCCTAGATATAAGATAAGGTCAGGGGACTAATGAAAGTATTACTTTATTGAGAGGGTAGTAGATGTATGGAATAGTCTTCCAGTAGAAGTGGTAGAGGTTAATACAGTGAAGGAGTTTAAGCATGCATGGGATAGGTATAAGGCTATCCTAGATATAAGATAAGGCCAGGGACTAATGAAAGTATTACATTACTGAGAGGGTAGTGGATGCATGGAATAGTCTTCCAGTAGAAGTGGTAGAGGTTAATACAGTGAAGGAGTTTAAGCATGCATGGGATAGGTATAAGGCTATCCTAGATATAAGATAAGGTCAGGGGACTAATGAAAGTATTACTTTACTGAGAGGGTAGTGGATGTATGGAATAGTCTTCCAGTAGAAGTGGTAGAGGTTAATACAGTGAAGGAGTTTAAGCATGCATGGGATAGGTATAAGGCTATCCTAGATATAAGATAAGGCCAGAGACTAATGAAAGTATTACATTACTGAGAGGGTAGTGGATGTATGGAATAGTCTTCCAGTAGAAGTGGTAGAGGTTAATACAGTGAAGGAGTTTAAGCATGCATGGGATAGGTATAAGGCTATCCTAGATATAAGATAAGACCAGGGACTAATGAAAGTATTACACTACTGAGAGGGTAGTGGATGTATGGAATAGCCTTCCAGTAGAAGTGGTAGAGGTTAATACAGCGAAGGAGTTTAAGCATGCGTGGGATAGGTATAAGGCTATCCTAGATATAAGATAAGGCCAGGGACTAATGAAAGTATTACATTACTGAGAGGGTAGTGGATGTGTGGAATAGTCTTCCAGTAGAAGTGGTAGAGGTTAATACAGTGAAGGAGTTTAAGCATGCGTGGGATAGTTATAAAGCTATCCTAGATATAAGATAAGGCCAGGGACTAATGATAGTATTACTTTACTGAGAGGGTAGTGGATGTATGGAATAGTCTTCCAGTAGAAGTGATAGAGGTTAATACAGTGAAGGAGTTTAAGCATGCGTGGGATAGGTATAAGGCTATCCTAGATTTAAGGTAAGGCCAGGGACTAATGAAAGTATTACTTTACTGAGAGGGTAGTGGATGTATGGAATAGTCTTCCAGTAGAAGTGGTAGAGGTTAATACAGCGAAGGAGTTTAAGCATGCATGGGATAGGTATAAGGCTATCCTAGATATAAGATAAGACCAGGGACTAATGAAAGTATTACTTTACTGAGAGGGTAGTGGGTGCATGGAATAGTCTTCCAGTAGAAGTGGTAGAGATTAATACAGTGAAGGAGTTTAAGCATGCGTGGGATAGGTATAAGGCTATCCTAGATATAAGATAAGGCCTTGGACTAATGAAAGGATTACTGTACTGAGAGGGTAGTGGATGCATGGAATATTCTTCCAGTAGAAGTGGTAGAGGTAAACACAGCTAAGGAGTTTAAGCATGCATGGGATAGGTATCAGGCTATCCTAGATATAAGATAAGGCCAGGGACTAATGAAAGTATTACTTTACTGAGAGGGTAGTGGATGTATGGAATAGTCTTCCAGTAGAAGTTGTAGAGGTTAATACAGTGATGGAGTTTAAGCATGCATGGGATAGGTATAAGGCTATCCTAGACAAAAGATAGGGAACTGGGGACTAATAAAACTATTTAGAAAATTAGGCAGACTAGATGGACCGAATGGCTCTTATCTGCCGACACATTCTATGTTTCTATTTCTATAGCATGGGGAGTCTAGATGGGACCAATTTCAACTACTGCATCCGTGGTCCTTCCATCATCCATCATCCTCATCAATTTCTCCTAACCTGACTCAATGCAGCAAATTCAAGATCCAACTACAATTATCTTCAATTATCACCTGGGTTCTCAAGGAGAACTGACTTGTGGTTACCCAAGCAAGCCTGACGAAAAACCCAGAAGATTACCCATTACCACACAAGCCCTACTTGTTCTTTTTTTTTTTTATTAAAAGAAAAGTCAAACAATAACACTAGCTAATACAGGCCTGAAACAAACAGCCCTAAAAAGCAAATCTCAACCACTCATTTAAAAAGAGATCTACTCTCACATAGGCCCTAGATCGCAAGCTCTTCTGCCAAGACATTCCAATAACCTTAAGAAACTCACGTATCTTTCCCCCGCAGCCGCCCTGCCACATATGCATTGAAAGAATATCAGACAGTTGTGAAAAGCAGTGTTTTACCCAACTTTTTTTTTTCCTCTCTCTGTCCAATTTTTTTTTCCACTTTCTCGTTTACATTTCCCATAACTGTCATTACCTATATACAAAGCTGCAAAAAAAAAAAAAAAAAATCTCACGGAATTGGAATTTTTTTTTTTTTTTTTTTTTTTTTAAATTAACCTCTACATTGCTGAAGGCAGGGACATAAAGCATTATTTTATTTTTTTGTCATCTACATTTTTCATGGAAAAATACAAGAAAAAAAATAAATAAACACTTACCTCTTTCCGTCCAGTGTCTGTGCAAAAAAAAAAAAAAAAAAAAAATATATATATATATATATATATGGATGTATATATACACACAAAAAAATCAAATCAGGAGCAAGAGACGGAGAGCTGCATTCGGAAGCCTGTTATGAACTCCAAGTGGCCCTTTAAAACGAATGAATCTGGCTAAATCTGCATGAAATCCACAGTGTAATCTATTAATGCACATTGAATCATCTGCAAAAAAAAAAAAGAGAGAGATAAAAAAAAATCCAAAAAAAAAAATCACAGGATGAAAACAGTATGAATTTTCAAGGGGTGGGCTTATCGTCAGGGATAAAGCTAACCAAATGATAAGCTTTATAGATAGAGGGGGAGACAGAGAGGGTCAAATCTGCTTCTTGTTCTAAAGATTCGCACTGCTGTCTGCATTAAATAGCAGGATCTACTAAAAGGAAACAGGGGAAAAAAAAAAAAAAAATATATATATATATATAGGGCTGGTCTCAGATGGAGCTGAAAAGTCATTATGTAGCGGGTATATTTTTACCATTTTATTGCTGCTTGATGCTAATGACAAGCGATGTTTGCCTTCCATAGCTACCTGTCTGTAGGATTGTGTCTTAATTGCATCCCTAAGGAGCAGTAAAGCCAAGGCCTGCCTGTGTGTGTGTGTGTGTGTGTGCCTGTGTGTGTGTGTGTGTGTGTGTGTGTGTGTGTGTGTGTATAATCCAGGGGATGGTAGCCAGCTGAGAAAGGCATTAAGATAAGGAGGGGGGGTTAATATAGAGATCTAACAAAAGACATCCTTACCAGCTGTGTCCCCTTGTAATGTGGATTGGAATGTTTTACTGGGATGTGGCTGGGGAACAATATTACTAAATATCTGCCAAGCAGGTGCCAATTGTAGGTTGGCCGGGAAGTAGGGAGAATGGTACTCAGATTTTTAAAGGGATGATTTTATTTTTTTGAGTTTTTTTTTTTAAAGCTGGAAGCTGTTTGCAAATCATTCCTGGTGCAAGGGGTAGGCAGCAATATGGTGGGCAGTTTAATGAACCTTCCCTGACCTTGCTGCAGACACTGGTGCCCTTGTGTAGATACTTTGCCTATCCATATCCTGGTGCTAAATACAAAGCTTGTGCAATGTCTGGGTCCACATAGGAAACAGCACTAGGGCGGGGAACACTTTGAGAGCGAAGTAAAGGGATGGTTTAAAGGACAGGAAGGTAAAACTGTTTAAATAAAAGCTAGCATCATGTTTTAAATAGAAAGGCTTTAATTATCCCCCTCGAGCACACATGTTGGAGTGGGCACAGTGATGCTAGCAGGCAACCCCAAAACACAGCATCTTGTGAGCAGGAGGTTTGGCTGAGCCTCATGGGGATTATAGTCATTAGGTGAAGATGTTTGCTGTGAACATCAGGTCCCATGATGCTCAGCCAGCCAAAAGTCTCCCATAATGTTGTAATAAGAAGGCAAATATGAGCACAGGGGAGTTACTCTAGGGGTTACTCAGCTGTTTCGGGGCTCATTTCTATATCTTGCTAACTACATAATGATGGGAGCTAGCACCATTAATTTCTGGATAACTATATACTGGTGGGAGCTAGTACCATTAATATCTGGTTAACTACATACTGATGGGAGCTAGCACCATTAATTTCTGGATAACTATATACTGGTGGGAGCTAGTACCATTAATATCTGGTTAACTACATACTGATGGGAGCTAGCACCATTAATTTCTGGATAACTATATACTGGTGGGAGCTAGTACCATTAATATCTGGTTAACTACATACTGATGGGAGCTAGCACCATTAATTTCTGGATAACTATATACTGGTGGGAGCTAGTACCATTAATATCTGGTTAACTACATGCTGATGGGAGCTAGCACCATAAATATCTGGTTAACTACATACTGATGGGAGCTTGCACCATAAATATCTGGTTAACTATATACTGATGGGAGCTAGCACCATTAATATTTGGTTAACTACATACTGATGGGAGCTAGCACCATTATTATCTGGATAACTATATACTGATGGGAGCTAGCACCAGTAATATTTGGTTAACTACATACTGATGGGAGCTAGCACCATTATTATCTGGTTAACTACATACTGATGGGAGCTAGCATTATAAATATCTGGTTAACTATATACTGATCGGTGCTAGCACAATAAATATCTGGTTAACTATATACTAATGGGCGTTAGCACCATTAATATCTGGTTAACTACATACTGATGGGAGCTTCACAATACCCCCATCTATCTAAGTTCATCTAATTATATACTAAAGGCAGCTATTCTGTTCCACCATGGCTAACTATAATATAATATAAGCTACTATATCTGGCTAACATAGGAGCTATACAGTATCCCCACCATCTGTCCAGTTATTTATGGCTATCAGTTAATTCACCATCCAATTTCTTGGTATTCTTGTATCTTTTTGAAGTTATATTGTGGGGGGTTCAAGTTTCTATTCTCCCCTTGGGGAGCAGACAGCACTAGCTACGGCTCTGAGGTGTCGCAGGTCCCCACTTGTAATCTGCCATGGAGGGTAATGCGAACATTTGAAAACCATTATTAAATTGGCACCTGTTTGGCGACTTACTCACTTTAAATTGTCTTTCCATCATGTGTTGTTTAGAAGAAATCAAGCACTAGGACACTATCTGACTGTCAGTCAGTCTGGTATAAGCAGAGGCGGCTCTCTAATTGGGCAAGTTAAGCGGTCACCTAAGGCCTCACGCTAACGGAGGCCTCGCGGCTGCCTAACTCACCTAATTGCCTTTGATCTGCCGTGGGAGCTTAACGCTGCCGTTACTCTCCCGGTCATACTAACGTCGGCAGGTTAAGAGCGATTCTTTTTTTCATTCTCATTGTGCGCGATTGCGAGGCTCAGCCCCCACCGTCAGCATCCGGCGCACTTAGGAAGAAGCAACAGGCAGCGGAGAAGCCATCACAAAGTGGTCTGTAAGACCACTTAATTTTTAGACCCTCTCCTTCTGGCTGAGTGTGATTGTGCTGGCTGAGTGTGTCTGTGCTGGCTGAGTGTGACTCTGTTAGTGTGTGCTGGCTGAGTGTGACTCTGTTAGTGTGTGCTGGCTGAGTGTGACTCTGTTAGTGTGTGCTGGGTGAGTGTGTCTGAGTGTTAGCGTGCTGGCTGATTGTGTTTGTGCTGGCTGAGTGTGTCTGTGCTGGCTGAGTGTGACTCTGTTAGTGTGTGCTGGGTGAGTGTGACTCTGTTAGTGTGTGCTGGCTGAGTGTGACTCTGTTAGTGTGTGCTGGCTGAGTGTGACTCTGTTAGTGTGTGCTGGCTGAGTGTGACTCTGTTAGTGTGTGCTGGCTGAGTGTGACTCTGTTAGTGTGTGCTGGGTGAGTGTGACTCTGTTAGTGTGTGCTGGCTGAGTGTGACTCTGTTAGTGTGTGCTGGCTGAGTGTGACTCTGTTAGTGTGTGCTGGCTGAGTGTGACTCTGTTAGTGTGTGCTGGCTGAGTGTGACTCTGTTAGTGTGTGCTGGCTGAGTGTGACTCTGTTAGTGTGTGCTGGCTGAGTGTGACTCTGTTAGTGTGTGCTGGGTGAGTGTGACTCTGTTAGTGTGTGCTGGGTGAGTGTGACTCTGTTAGTGTGTGCTGGGTGAGTGTGTCTGAGTGTTAGCGTGCTGGCTGAGTGTGTCTGTGCTGGCTGAGTGTGACTGTTAATATTAGTGTGCTGGCTGAGTGTGTCTGTTAGTATTAGTGTGCTGGCTGAGAGTGTCTGTGAGTGATTGTGTGCTGACTTAGTGGGTCTGTGAGTGATTGTGTGATGACTTAGTGGGTCTGTGAGTGATTGTGTGCTGACTTAGTGGGTCTGTGAGTGATTGTGTGCTGACTTAGTGGGTCTGTGAGAGATTGTGTGCTGACTTAGTGGGTCTGTGAGTGATTGTGTGCTGACTTAGTGGGTCTGTGAGTGAGTTTGTACTGACTGAGTGGGCTGTGAGTGAGTGTGGGCTGCCTGAGTGTTAGTGTGCTTGCTGAGAGTGTCTGTGAGTGATTTGTGCTGACTGAGTGGGTCTGTGAGTGAGTGTGTGCTGACTGAGTGGGTCTGTGAGTGAGTGTGTCACTGTATCATCATATGAATGTGTTTATGTCTCAGATGTCTTCTAAATGTGACATTAACTCACATATACTAACACTTGCATGCTGATCCGACACACACTGTGAGCGTGCTTGGTGCGTGTGTGTACACAATCAGCATATGAATGTGTATATATGTGTTAGTGATCACATATTGGAGACATCCATACAGATAGTGAGTTCGTCAGCCACATTTGCAGAATAATTATGAGAAAAATATAATTCTAGGATCTGTGAATTCCTAATTGCCGGGTTTTAAGGCTTGTCTTAAATATGACATTTATACCGTTTTATTACCTATTTCATATATTTTATCTAATAATGAGTGTCTGCGAGAGCCTCACGATCAAGTGTCGCCGAAGGCCTCACAAAGTCTAGAGCCGACTCTGGATATAAGCAAAGGGCATATTAAGGGCGTAGGGTCATCAGTAAGTGACCACCCACCCCAACTTGGACAGATCCAGGAAGCAAATCTCCTAGTGCTTGCTTTTTTCACCTACATAACCAGGCATACCATCGAAACGGCGCACAATAGAAAGATCATTTAAAAAGTGAATAAAAATCCGCAAAAAATGACCAATTTATTACAAGATTAAAATGCCGTTACTCTAAGTTATAGTTAAAAACTAGCTGTGCCCACAAAGATTTCCCCCCCAAAAACCCAACTCACTTTCAAACCGGTCATCTTCAGCACGGACATCTGAAAGATTTTAGGGATCACTGGTAAGAGTTAATATTCCTTACACTCACTACCTACAAAGTGTAGAGCATTTAATAACCCGGGGAGACCATTTTATTACAAAGGCTCTGTGCTTCCATTCCTGCTGTATTAATATTCCATTTAATATCTCAGCAGCTCAGCCTGGTATTAGATCTCTGCTTTCTAACGTAAGCAGATTAGTGGAATATATTTTTTTCCAAGTATTAATGAATTGGGGGCATCTGTCACAGGACCACACGATTAGGAAACACTCTGCATCCTGCTTTTTCAGTTGCCACAGATTTCTTTGGGGGGGGGGGGGGGGGGCGGTTTGGTTATAATATTGTAGAGGTCAATTGATTTTTTACAGAATTCCTTTATAAAAAAAAAATATATATATTATTATATTTGGACATCTTATTTATTTGGATGTCCTTGTATGAGGATAAACTGGCATGTCATTTTAAAGGTACCAGCCAGTGTATCTTCTGACCTGCAGCCATGATGCTTTCCCAGAAGCAGACTGTCGCTGACTTCTGGTGCAGAGAGAGATCTTAGTTTTCACCTGCCACCAACCTTAACTAGGTCTAGCAGCGAGAAACGAACAGATCAGAAGGAGCAGGGTGAGTCCCTGGTTGGCTGAGTGCATGCAGAGCGTAGAGCTAATCTACAGGTATATGAAAGATGCACATCGGGTTCTCTCCAGGGTTCAGAGCAGGGCTACTAAACTGGTTCATGGGTTGCAGGTTAAAACTTAGCAGGAAAGGTTAAAGCATCTTAAACATGTATAGCTTGGAGAAAAGATGTAAGGGGGGATATGATAGAAACATTTAAATACATAAAGGGAATCAACACAGTAAAGGAAGAGAGTATATTTAACAGAAAGAAAAACTACCACAAGAGGACATAGGGGCCCTAGTCTTAGTTGGAATTAAACTAAAAACCGGTACAGACAGTACGGCCAGGAGTTAAAAAAAAAAAAAGTCCCAGCAAATCTACAAAACAGTTTTATTTGGATTCAAAGAGTATAAACACTTAACATTTCCGAAAATATTTATACAATTAATAAAAATACAAAACAATGCAGGTTTTATGGATCAGGCACAGGGGTTGGAGGTTTAGATTTGGCATATTCTGTAGATAAAACAAGCTGATAATGTGAGTAATTCTAAAAAACAAAAATCCAACTGCAAAAACCACTAAAGTATTTACTAATCGACTGCAGAGGCGAGAAAAAGCACGGCTCTTATTTTATTGGAGAAACCGTACCAGTGTCATGGTCTATAGAGCAGTGCATCTGTCCATTTAAAAGGTTAAAGGAGATGTGTGTAAAACGAGGAAACAAACGACATCATACAAAGAAATATTGGGTCTTGCAAAGGAGCTCAAACTAAGTCCCCACTCTACGGTTAAACCCACCCAGTATAATTCCTAGTTATTAAACAATGTAACTATACGGAAAGTGCTTAGCCCACGACATGTCTGAATCCATACTCTATCCCTCTCTTTTTGTGTAACAATTTACTGAAACCTTTGAAACACACGGATACTGGGAGCCTTCAACCAAGAGCAGAAACGGTCAGTATCTTTGGATTTAAAATGGCTTCCTTAAAGGACAACTGTTGGGAACAAAAATAAGTTATGCTTAGTTGAAAGATTACATCAAATGTAGGTATTTTAAATAAAAAAAGTTTTAATAAAAGAATACAAATAAAGTATCTCTGCTTGTCTAGCTCTATCAAGGGGCAGACACATCTTGGGTCAGATTTTCCTTCATCTGACCCAAGATTCTAAACAACATGTCCGCCTCCTGAGAGAGCTGTACAGTGCAAACATTCTAAACATGTCCGCCTCCTGAGAGAGCTATACAGAGCAAAGAGGGCTCAATAAGGTGCTCTATTTGTATTCTTTAATTAAAGCATTTCTATTTTTTTTAACTTTGTCCTTTAAAACCAGTCAGAAAAGATCAATACTTTGTGGATCAACGTTACCAAAAAAAAAAAAAAAAACCTTTAAAAACAGCTCTTTAATGCTCTAGCATTCGAAAAAAAAAAAAAAAGGACTAAAAAGGTTGGGGAAAGTTTCTCGCCGTTGTGAAGAGGACAGAACACATAGTGTTGATACCTGATGGGCCGATTAAATAGTGATGTGTGTTGAATGAGCAGCAGGTGAAAGGTCATGGTTTCTGGATACTAACCTTGAGATTTGCTGGAGTCCAAGACAGAACCGAGGCGCATTTCTACTCCATGGTAATTTGGCCCCAACAAAGGAAACCCCAAAAACCTAATAAAAACTCTTTAGCAATAAAGCATTTTCCCGTCTATAGTAATATTGGAAATATTATAAATTGTTAGTAGAAAGTACAAAAGTTGTGAAGAGAAACAAATGTGCAAACGCTCTGAAATGACAATATAACCAGTTTGCAGATCACCCACAGCCGAGGAGCTAAATTCACCACTGTCCTCAAAAGGAAGGCGGCCCACTGAGGATGATGAGATTTGCTGCGGGGGGGGGGACAGCCAGAGCACTGCTGCTGGCAGCAAATCTAAAAATAAGATTAAATTCCCGCTTTACAAAGTGCAACGACAAGAGTCTTAGTCCGACGCGGCTCTCAGAGATGGGGCATCACGACCTCGCGGTCAGCAGTTCAATTTTACTTCTCAGAGTCTGCAGCTCCATGCTACTCCCAAAAACCCAACCGCCAAGGACCTGAAAGAAGGAAAGAGAGGACATCAAGACATAGGATGCAGCCCTGGGTGAACATATCTACCCAATAACCCACTCTCACAATACACAGCCCCTAGAGCAGTGATGGCTAACCTTGGCATTGCAGATTGACAGCTTTAGGTACAGGAGACGGACTGACTGGCACTGGCTTATTACACAGTACTGCTCAGATTGCAGTCATGGTCTATCCTTCACCTCTGTATGAAACTTGCCGAGAGCTGTGTGGATACCCCCAGCCAGACCTCTCATCCCTCCCTCCAGATTAAAGCAGACTATTCTCTTTTAAAACGTCTTGAATCATTATTAAAGTCCTTAAAGTTGACAGAGACTCATGGTGCCAGGATAAGCCATCACTGCTCCTGTCCAATTATAGCTATTGATATTAAATACTTTACGCCTGTGGATCAGCAGTTTTTTTTATTAATCGTATTATTAACCCCTTCCCGTCTGTAAGACGTTTTCAATGCCTAGAGGCTAGTAGGACGGCATGGAACAAAGTATTGCGGGATGTCAGCAGGGACCGACAGGGTCTATAGAGACCCTGACTGGGTCCCTGCTTGAATGTTCCTGGCTGCCGATCACAAAGTGATCGGCGCCCAGGAACAAAAAGGCGCCGACGGTGCTTTGGTCGTTAAGGACCAAAGCACCATCGGTCGTGAAGGGGTTAAAACCACTTACATTCCTACACAATAATTTGTATTCATCATTCACCAAAAGGTGAGTTGCAGGTAAGTTGAACATACCACCCTCTAAGTGAACTCAGCGGGTTTGTCACCTGCACATTGTATATAACTAGTGAGATGTACATCTAACCTTTTAGTGAATAACCCCCAGTGTGTGTGCTGGGTTCAGACGCTTACCTTATTGTTCAAGTAAGTAGCAACCAGAGGAGACCACGTCAATCTGAAAGAGGTAAAAACAGCTTATTACCGGGAATCTGGGACCTAATCATTATTCATCTGGCCTCATGCCTGAGAATATTGGGAAAAGGTAAAAAAAAAAAAAAAAAAAAAAAAAAAAAAACAGTAGTGTATCTTCCACAAGGCAAACAAGGCACTCGCCTAGGGCGGCATTTTGCCAGGGGCGGCACTTTGCCAGAGGGTGTTAAAGCACACTTCTGGTGCTTCAAACATTTTCGCTCCCTCCCCCACCGTTCAGCAAGCTTTAGCTCCTTCCAATTAATCAGGGTGATGGGGGCATGTAATGGATGTGGTGGGGGTATGTAATGAGGGTGATGGGGCATGTAATGGACGTGGTGGGGGTATGTAATGGGGTGATGGGGGCATGTAATGGACGTGGTTGGGGTATGTAATGGGGTGATGGGGCATGTCGTAATTGTGCAATGTGGGTAGGGGGGCGTGCTCGTATTTTGTCTGCCTTGGGCAGCACAAAACCAAGATACACCACTGAACGAACCCCACAATCTATACGCTGTATTAGAAGAATTACAGGAAAAAACATGAATTATGAGCAAAATGTGCCTTCTCCCGTTTATGACATCACCTTGCGGCTTCACATGCAAATGACCCATTTTCCCATGGCGAGTATAAAACAGGTTCATATTACTCACGTGGTGATGTTTTTTAGGATGACATCGATGACGTGGAAGCCGACAGAGCGTACAGCTTTATTTCTGTGCGTTAAAAACAAAGAGGCGAGCTGCGCCGTGTAAAGTGAGCCGCGTTCTCGCAATCTAGAAAAGGAGAAGCCGGAAACCAGGATTAAGGCAGGGAGTGACGGGAAAATCTCGTTATAAGCGATTTAACTCCCACATTAAGGCACGTTTAATTGGAAATAAACAAGTGTTTTATATTAACATTTATATATCGCCAACAATTTCCGTAGTGCTAGATATGGGGCATAGTAAGTGAGACGGACAAGAACAAACCGAGGTAGAGAGCCCTGCTCGCAGAGCGTACAATCTAGAGGGAGTGGGGGGCGGAAGACACATAAGGGTTGACTTGATATGCAATAATCTGGCCCAGATTCTGCAATGTCGGACGATTCGGGAGAGGGTCAAATGGCAAAATCCTATGGATTTCACCGACTTCTAAAGGACAGAATCGCTCCGAAGTTGGCCCAAAATTGCCAAATTTCCGACCGTTCGATTCCCCAAATTTTAGCTGGAGAACTGGGCAGAGAAGTGTAGATAAATTAAAGTAAACATCTCTAAAACACAAAAACATTTCTATACTAATAGCATATTTACATTAATATTAGCACTTGTAAAATGTTATACAAAATTATTTCATGTTATTAAAGGTTACTTTTATGTATTCAATTACAGGTGTCAGGTTTTTAAAAAGAATAATAATTTTGAGTCATTACAGGACGATATTGGGGGGAATTCGGCTGTTTCCGTAACAGCCAAAATAAAATATTAGGACATATATTACATTAGAGGCGCAAATGTTTAAATTAATATCAGGAAATATTACTTTACTGAGAGGGTAGTGGATGCATGGAATAGTCTTCCAGTAGAAGTGGTAGAGGTTAATACAGTGAAGGAGTTTAAGCATGTATGGGATAGGTATAAGGCTATCCTAGATATAAGATAAGGTCAGGGACTAATGAAAGTATTACTTTACTGAGAGGGTAGTGGATGTATGGAATAGTCTGCCAGTAGAAGTGGTAGAGGTTAATACAGTGAAGGAGTTTAAGCATGCATGGGATAGGTATAAGGCTATCCTAGATATAAGATAAGGCCAGGGACTAATGAAAGGATTACTTTACTGAGAGGGTAGTGGATGTATGGAATAGTCTTCCAGTAGAAGTGGTAGAGGTTAATACAGTGAAGGAGTTTAAGCATGCATGGGATAGGTATAAGGCTATCCTAGATATAAGATAAGGCCAGGGAGTAATGAAAGTATTACTTTACTGAGAGGGTAGTGGATGCATGGAATAGTCTTCCAGTAGAAGTGGTAGAGGTTAATACAGTGAAGGAGTTTAAGCATGCGTGGGATAGGTATAAGGCTATTCTAGATATAAGATAAGGCCAGGGACTAATGAAAGTATTACTTTACTGAGAGGGTAGTGGATGTATGGAATAGTCTTCCAGTAGAAGTGGTAGAGGTTAATACAGTGAAGGAGTTTAAGCATGTGTGGGATAGGTATAAGGCTATCCTAGATATAAGATAAGGCCAGGGACTAATGAAAGTATTACTTTACTAAGAGGGTAGTGGATGTATGGGATAGTCTTCCAGTAGAAGTGGTAGAGGTTAATACAGTGAAGGAGTTTAAGCATGCGTGGGATAGGTATAAGGCTATTCTAGATATAAGATAAGATCAGGGACTAATGAAAGTATTACATTACAGAGAGGGTAGTGGATGTATGGAATAGTCTTCCAGTAGAAGTGGTAGAGGTTAATACAGTGAAGGAGTATAAGCATGCATGGGATAGGTATTAGGCTATCCTAGATATAAGATAAGGCCAGGGACTAATGAAAGTATTACATTACTGAGAGGGTAGTGGATGCATGGAATAGTCTTCCAGTAGAAGTGATAGAGGTTAATACAGTGAAGGAGTTTAAGCATGCATGGGATAGGTATAAGGCTATCCTAGATATAAGATAAGGCCAGGGACTAATGAAAGTATTACTTTACTGAGAGGGTAGTGGATGCATGGAATAGTCTTCCAGTAGAAGTGGTAGAGGTTAATACAGTGAAGGAGTTTAAGCATGCGTGGGATAGGTATAAAGCTATCCTAGATATAAGATAAGGCCAGGGACTAATGAAAGTATTACATTACTGAGAGGGTAGTGGATGTATGGAATAGTCTTCCAGTAGAAGTGGTAGAGGTTAATACAGTGAAGGAGTTTAAGCATGCATGGGATAGGTATTAGGCTATACTAGATATAAGATAAGGCCAGGGACTAATGAAAGTATTACATTACTGAGAGGGTAGTGGATGCATGGAATAGTCTTCCAGTAGAAGCGGTAGGGGTTAATACAGTGAAGGAGTTTAAGCATGCATGGGATAGGTATAAGGCTATCCTAGATATAAGATAAGGCCAGGGACTAATGAAAGTATTACATTACTGAGAGGGTAGTGGATGTATGGAATAGTCTTCCAGTAGAAGTGGTAGAGGTTAATACAGTGAAGGAGTTTAAGCATGCGTGGGATAGGTATAAGGCTATCCTAGATATAAGATAAGGCCAGGGACTAATGAAAGTATTACATTACTGAGAGGGTAGTGGATGTATGGAATAGTCTTCCAGTAGAAGCGGTAGGGGTTAATACAGTGAAGGAGTTTAAGCATGCGTGGGATAGGTATAAGGCTATCCTAGATATAAGATAAGGCCAGGGACTAATGAAAGTATTACATTACTGAGAGGGTAGTGGATGTATGGAATAGTCTTCCAGTAGAAGCGGTAGGGGTTAATACAGTGAAGGAGTTTAAGCATGCATGGGATAGGTATAAGGCTATCCTAGATATAAGATAAGGCCAGGGACTAATTAAAGTATTACATTACTGAGAGGGTAGTGGATGTATGGAATAGTCTTCCAGTAGAAGTGGTAGAGGTTAATACAGTGAAGGAGTTTAAGCATGCATGAGATAGGTATAAGGCTATCCTAGATATAAGATAAGGCCAGGGACTAATGAAAGTATTACATTACTGAGAGGGTAGTGGATGCATGGAATAGTCTTCCAGCAGAAGTGGTAGAGGTTAATACAGTGAAGGAGTTTAAGCATGCGTGGGATAGGTATAAGGCTATCCTAGATATAAGATAAGGCCAGGGACTAATGAAAGTATTACTTTACTGAGAGGGTAGTGGATGCATGGAATAGTCTTCCAGCAGAAGTGGTAGAGGTTAATACAGTGAAGGAGTTTAAGCATGCGTGGGATAGGTATAAGGCTATCCTAGATATAAGATAAGGCCAGGGACTAATGAAAGTATTACATTACTGAGAGGGTAGTGGATGTATGGAATAGTCTTCCAGTAGAAGTGGTAGAGGTTAATACAGTGAAGGAGTTTAAGCATGCGTGGGATAGGTATAAGGCTATCCTAGATATAAGATAAGGTCAGGGGACTAATGAAAGTATTACTTTACTGAGAGGGTAGTGGATGTATGGAATAGTCTTCCAGTAGAAGTGGTAGAGGTTAATACAGTGAAGGAGTTTAAGCATGCATGAGATAGGTATAAGGCTATCCTAGATATAAGATAAGGCCAGGGACTAATGAAAGTATTACATTACTGAGAGGGTAGTGGATGCATGGAATAGTCTTCCAGCAGAAGTGGTAGAGGTTAATACAGTGAAGGAGTTTAAGCATGCGTGGGATAGGTATAAAGCTATCCTAGATATAAGATAAGGCCAGGGACTAATGAAAGTATTACTTTACTGAGAGGGTAGTGGATGCATGGAATAGTCTTCCAGCAGAAGTGGTAGAGGTTAATACAGTGAAGGAGTTTAAGCATGCGTGGGATAGGTATAAGGCTATCCTAGATATAAGATAAGGCCAGGGACTAATGAAAGTATTACTTTACTGAGAGGGTAGTGGATGTATGGAATAGTCTTCCAGTAGAAGTGGTAGAGGTTAATACAGTGAAGGAGTTTAAGCATGTGTGGGATAGGTATAAGGCTATCCTAGATATAAGATAAGGCCAGGGACTAATGAAAGTATTACTTTACTGAGAGGGTAGTGGATGTATGGAATAGTCTTCCAGTAGAAGTGGTAGAGGTTAATACAGTGAAGGAGTTTAAGCATGTGTGGGATAGGTATAAGGCTATCCTAGATATAAGATAAGGCCAGGGACTAATGAAAGTATTACTTTACTGAGAGGGTAGTGGATGCATGGAATAGTCTTCCAGTAGAAGTGGTAGAGGTTAATACAGTGAAGGAGTATAAGCATGCATGGGATAGGTATTAGGCTATCCTAGATATAAGATAAGGCCAGGGACTAATGAAAGTATTACATTACTGAGAGGGTAGTGGATGCATGGAATAGTCTTCCAGTAGAAGTGATAGAGGTTAATACAGTGAAGGAGTTTAAGCATGCATGGGATAGGTATAAGGCTATCCTAGATATAAGATAAGGCCAGGGACTAATGAAAGTATTACTTTACTGAGAGGGTAGTGGATGCATGGAATAGTCTTCCAGTAGAAGTGGTAGAGGTTAATACAGTGAAGGAGTTTAAGCATGCATGGGATAGGTATAAGGCTATCCTAGATATAAGATAATGCCAGGGACTAATGAAAGTATTACATTACTGAGAGGGTAGTGGATGCATGGAATAGTCTTCCAGTAGAAGTGGTAGAGGTTAATACAGTGAAGGAGTTTAAACATGCGTGGGATAGGTATAAGGCTATCCTAGATATAAGATAAGGCCAGGGACTAATGAAAGTATTCAGATAATTTTTGGGGGCAGGACTAGATGGGCCGCAGACACATTCTTTTTCCCCCCAATGTCTGTAGCATGTCAGTAATCATTAAATGTAGGTACTGTGAGGTACTTACTGTTCCAGCATGTGAGGCTCCTCATCACACATCTCCTTTAGAAGGACAGCTATAAAGTGGTGTAATAAAACTTCCATAAAGCTGATCCCTTCAACCAGGAGACACAGGGCCCAGGTGTTGGTCTGCAGACAAAACAGCTGGTTAAGACACTGAAGTGTTACTCTCAGGCAGGTTTAACCCCTTTGCCTGGCAATTAGTGTATTTAACCCCTTAGGGACATGATTTTTTGGCCATGTCTCACTTGCTGACAATGGTTGTGTTAACATATCTGCGGTGTTTGTGTCTTACTACAAAACAAATCATAAAATATGATGAAAAAATGTAAAAAAAATTTTTTTTTTTTTTTTTTTTACTTTAACCTGAAAAATGTGTTACACAATTACATATTGGACAAAAAACCCTAGTCTAAATAGTTAGTATATTTTGTCCAGAGTTTAGAAATATGCCATGTTTACATGCTTTTCTAACGTTTTTGCAAGTTATAGAGCAAGAACTGAAAGTAGCGTCTTGTTTCCTAACCATTTTCTCCTAGTGACGTTTTGACTCCAATCCTAACCCTAAATGTAACTAACTCTAACCATTATGCTAATCCTAACCATAGATTTAAGGCTTTTTCTTGTTATGCAATGTTGCTGACTGCCTGTAGGGGCTGTCTAGCAACAGCAATCGAGCGACTTAAAAGGACACCAACAAATCAAAAAGGGTTTTTTTTTTTTTATTTGTATTGTTGATTTCAGATATGTCTTGTTCTTGTTATGTGACTGTATTTAATAAAATATGTAACTAAACAAGTGTGAATGGGCGCCGCCATTTTGTGAAACATAGTGTTTTTGGGTGCCACCCCCTGGTGACTTTACAGCACTAGTATCTCACTTTGGGGCTGGGGACACAGAATGCAGTCTATAAGTCAGAATTCTGACCATAGACTTGCATTGATTGGGAAGGGAATGTAACTATTACATCACAAAGGGGCGGAGTTATGATCCTGTCTGATCAGGTTAATCTCCTCTCTTTGTGCTGGAAGGCAAGTAAAAAGTTGTACACAGCCACCAAGTCCTGCCCACTATGATACACAGGAGCCATCATACAGGCTTTGGCAACAGTTGTAAAGTGAGAATGGCTGGAAGATTTTGGATGATGTTGCATCATGGGAAATATTCACAAAATGGAGCCAGGAGATAAACACCTCATTTTATTTTTCCTTTCATATGCAATTTATTCAATCATATAAACAAAACAGTGACATATGATTTATATATGTGTTTGTTTTAAATGACCAGGTTATCTAGTTACATCTTATTTAAGTGGTAGTCTTCCTTCAAGTGATATTTCATCACTAGCGAAGCTCTTACCCACAAAGCAGTGCCATATTGCTCTCTGCGGAGCGATTGTGGGTGTCTTTGGCGAGAAACTTCGATGCCGCTTAATATCTCTACATCGAGGCATTCCACTGTAGGATGTGCCAGGCAACATCACTGACGGGGTTAAATGACCATCAGAGGCAATCAAACGGTGTTGCCATGATGCATCCATGAGGAGGTATCGAGCAACACTGAAAAAACCTCTCTGGCACATATACGATCGCTCCTAGGACCGAACCTATGCGCCATTTCAAAAATAGCACTGCCCTGTTGTGGGCAGGGGCTTCGGAAGCTGTAACTCACCGGTTCCATTGCTTTTGTAGTTGCTAGACTGCCCCCTAGCAGCAATCTACAATATTAAAACAAACAAATAGGGTTGAGATCTAGGGCTAGTGTTGGAGTTAATAAATCGGGGGTAGGGGCCAAAAGGCCACTATCGGGGAAAATTGTTAGGGAAAAAACCCCCGCTACTGACGAAGTGAAGCATGTTCACGAAACACGTAGGACGAGAACTGTATCGGTGAATCCCGAGCCATCTCACTCACGAACTTGCCTTTCCACGCTGACTCACAACTAAGCGCCTCACGATCAGTCAGCGTTCTGGACCAGCGGTGAGAGATATCGATTAAGGAACAGCATTTTTTTTTTACTTCTTTTTAACGCTCTTCCTGTAAGTTTATTAAAGTGTGCGCTTACTGCGTGTTTCCCGACAGTACACATTATAGTTTTTTTTATCAATTTTAGGGAGAAGATTTCACCCACACAAGAACTTGGTTTATTTTATATGAAAGTTTTTTATGGATTTTTTATGGACACATTATAATATATACATATCATTTGCATTTACTGTTCTCTCTGCACTTTTTTTTTTTTAAATCCCAGATACTTATGTTTATTTATGTCAGCAAGTGCTACATTATAGCTTTCATTGCCAATTTTATACTCTCTGTATCCCTCTTTTATCCCTACTGTCATCTTTTGATTTGCGTCTGCTTTCACTTTTGTGATTCAGAAACATTTCAGGACTTTTTATTTATCTATATATGATTTGTGTTTTGTTGTGCGCTTTTTGTCAGTAAGGCGTTTTTTTTTTTCTGCCTATGCAGTGACAACTCTACTTTTTCAGTTTTTTTGTGACCTTTTCTATGTATTCTACATATATGTGAACATGCCGTATTTCGAAACTCAGAACAAATATTAGAAACTATTAAGACACTGTCTGTTTTACAATTTGTAATTGTGTAAAAGATTTTTTTAGGTCAAAGTGCGAAAAAGCATGACCTCTCCAATTTTTGTATAGTAAATTCCAAGATATGATGAAAATAATGGTATAACAAAGCTCTTCTTATGGCGATACAGACAGTATATATATGTGGGTACATTAACCCAGAAAAATGTAAACTACAGTTAACACAAAAAAAAAAAAGAGATTAAAGATGCACAATAAATTCCTTGTGCTTCATTAGGTTTTCCGAGTGTACAATGGGATCAAGGACACAATGACAGGAGTCGTCACTGGACAAACTGCTGTGGACTACCATTCCCAGGACGCTCAGCAAGTCTGTTGACTAGACGAGCATCAGAGGAAGATTGACGGTCTCTTTCCTGTCAAGAGCTAGGGTAGGTAATGATATAACGCAGACCTCGAGGATGTGTGGTCCCCTGGATGGAGATAAAAGTATACCATCAAAAGCCTACTGGCTCTTACCCCAAAGGCGAAGACAAGTTGTAGAATGGATCTTAAAGGAGGAGTGGAGGCCATCAGAAACTGTGCCACTGCTTGGACCACGAGAATAAGCTCGGCTGCAAACGGACACTGAAAAAAAGATGGCTGCCGTTACACATAGCCCCTGTCTACACAACCTCATGTAATGTCTTATGGGACTTACGGTGAATGGCTATATATTTTACTGGCAGAACTGAAAGCAAATGGACAGAGAAACATCTGTCTATGGGGGACATTTTTCATCATAAGAGAGCTGCAATAGCACAACAAAAATAAAAACACAGATCAATAGATGGCTTAGCGCTGGTTACAACTGCATGACGTACTTGTGGGAAAGGGTCCGGTAAATAGGTGTGCTTCTGTTGACGTAGATCATCCAGGATGCTACAAGACTTTTCTAAAACTTTCTATGTAAGGAAAAAACAAAACAAAAAAACAAAAAACTATTATACAGTCGCAATAACCATACACGGCAATTGTGCCCTACCGAAAGGAAACCTGCAGACCGATGTTCATGCAGTTTATAGATACAGCGTTGGGGTGCACACTTAAGTGGGAAAACAATTTTAACTCTGGCCCCGATCCCGTAACCCTTTCAACCAGGATGGCTTTCTCAGCGACCCCTCGAGGACAATTGTCAGCAAAAAGATATCTTATGTTTCCTTGAAAGATTTCATCAAAGTGTTTTGAATTCATGAAACAATTACTCACGGAGTCCTCTTTGTCGAGCACCACCAGGGGGAGGACATGTTTAGAATTTTGGGTCAGATGAACGAAAGATTCTGATCTTGACCCAAGATTCTAAACAAGATGTCTGCCCCCGAAAGAGCTATAAAGGAGCAATGAGGGCTCAATGAAGTACTTTATTTGCACTCTTTCATTAAAGTATTTATATTACTTTACGTAATCTTTCATGTATACATAGCTTTTTTTGCCAACTGAAAGCAAAGAACTCTGGTCACAGTAACAAAAAAAAGAGGAATTTGCCACATACTCTTTGAAAGTGCTGGTCCGGTTCTGGAATATGAAGGGGTGCAAGTTTTCGGTCTGGGGTGAGTCTCTCATCTGTACACCAAGTGCGGATTAAAGTGCACCAGCATATTGGCTGAAGGGAAATTTAAAAGAAGGGTTATAAAGAATACTAGCTTTTTAAGCATGGGCCTATGAGTTTGATATATGCCTGGTTTAAATCTCTTCTAAAATGATCATGCTTCGTTGTCAGACTACCATGTGACTTACAAGTCCTTTCTACTACCCCTGGTTAAAAACATAGAACATGTCACAGGCAGATGAGACCCATTCGGCCCATCTAATATGCTACATTTTCGGAATACTTTCATTATTGGTTCGAAAAAGCAGCATTTCAACAGGCCACGCCCAAATGCACGGGAGAATGTGTCCTAGTGCTAGTTTCTAGAGAGATCTTCTAAATGGCGCTGGACGTAAAAAATAAAAAACATGTTGAATTCACAAATCTTTTTCAAATGTGGCCACCACTGCCATTTTAAGGGTAAAAAAAATCCTGGTGGTTTCCGTTACTTTTATAGCAACCATTTTTATTAAGTACGTTTTCCTCTATACACGATAGAGAATCTGCCGACACATTCTATGTTTCAAACACATGCAATCTAGACATTCTGCCTCTTGGAATTAAGGCAGTATTATTTGTAAAGCCAGCAGGGGGCGAATGTATATACGCTACCGTTCAAAAGTTTGGGGTTCATTTAAAAATGTCCTCCTTTTCCAATAAACCCACATCAAATGTGTTACAAGGAAAATAAGAAATACAAAAAAGAAGTTAGAGTTTTAAAATGATTAACTGGGATTAGCTGACACAATGTGACGTGGGAAGACAGGAGTGGTAGCTGCTGATAATGGTCCTCTGTAGATATGCATAATAGTTTAAGGTTGAACAAATCCAACCCTTTTCCTATTTCATGTTACCGCTGCTGATCCAAAAGAAGGAAGAAAAAAACCCTTATTTCAGACATTTCTAATCTGCGTCAATGGAGAAAAATTCCATCTCGACTCCAAAATCAGATTTCTCCTAGGATCAACACGCACGAAATAAATATTATACCCATAGTCCTTTATTTTATGCTTCATTAAAAAAGTGTCCAGGCTCCTTTTTTAAAGGCATCTAACGGATTTGCTAGCACCACCTCTTCAGGCAGTGAATTCCATATCTTTATGGTCCTTACTTTCGTAGACGAAATCTCCTTCCAAGTCTTAGCGGGTGGCCTCCTGTCCTTTTGTACTGTTCTGTTAATGAACAGGTCTTTAGAAAGCCCTTTGAACGGGCCCAGTACAGTTTTATAGAAAAATACCATATTCCATAAAAAAAATCAAAACATGGATTTCTAAAAGACCCCAAAGTTTTGAACGACAGTAAAAAAAACAAAAAACAAAACAAAAATGATGCCAATGATAAATTCCGGGAGTTCTGGCTCCTAATATTCCCATTAGTGACTCCTTACTTATTTTTACATTTTAACAAACCCATATGGAAGTATCAGTTCATAGATAACTTCACAACTTAATGGTACTCATTTTATCGACCTTTCGAAGGATGAAGAGCTGGCCCCGCCACAAACGGAACCTGTCTAATCCCGGCACTTACCTCTTGAGCTAGAGCGTTATTCAAAAAGAGAATCCGGATTGCGGTCCGTACCAGGATCCCCTTCTTCATTGGAGCACCTATGGAAAATGCGTTGGGTTTAATATTTAACTAACCCTGGACTTCACAGGCGTCACATGGTTTTATTTCTATATGGTGGGAAGTATTGTTAACACAAGCACCAGGAAAAAGGTGTCTAACGTTTATGACATCACTGTGGCTTCATATGCAAATGCGCTACTTTCAATGGGACTCCAGAAATTTGCATATCAAGTAACTTGGTGACGTCATAAACAGGAGACTCCACAGACACATTTAACGCACTTGTTTGTTGCCTGCAATTCTGCTAACATTCAGTTACAGGAGAAATATTGAGAGCCGAATGATGGAGCTGGGGGGGGGGGGGATGGGAATCTGCCAGATATTGAAGAGAAGATAGTGAGTGGGCACTCCCACACTGGGCACACCTGGTCACGGTTGTCAAATGCCAAAAGGTTCCTAAAATTAGATTTTTTTGCGATAAAACTTAAGGATGAAAATGAATCATCAATGAGAATCTATACACGGAAAGGTTAAAGCATCTTAACATGTATAGCTTGGAGGAAAGACGTAACAGGGGGATATGATAGAAACATTTATATACATAAAGGGAATCAACACAGTAACAGAGGAGAGTATATTTAAAGGAAGAAAAACTACCACAACTAGAGGACATAGTCTTAAATTAGAGGGGCAACGATTTAAAGGTAATATCAGGAAGTATTACTTTACTGAGAGGGTAGTGGATGTATGGAATAGTCTTCCAGTAGAAGTGGTAGAGGTTAATACAGTGAACGAGTTTAAGCATGCATGGGATAGGTATAAGGCTATCATAGATATAAGATAAGGCCAGGGATTAATGAAAGTATTACATTACTGAGAGGGTAGTGGGTGTATGGAATAGTCTTCCAGCAGAAGTGGTAGAGGTTAATACAGTGAAGCAGTTTAAGCATGCGTGGGATAGGTATAAGGCTATCCTAGATATAAGATAAGGCCAGGGACTAATGAAAGTATTACTTTACCGAGAGGGTAGTGGATGTATGGAATAGCCTGCCAGCAGAAGTGGTAGAACACAGTCAAGGATTTTAAGCATGCGTGGGATAGGCACAAGGCTATCCTAGCTATAAGACCGGGAACGGGGGACTAATAAAAGTACTCAAAAAAAATTGGGCAGACTAGATGGACCGAATGGTTCTTATCTGCCGACACATTCTATGTTTCTACACTGTTTGTGACTGTGAAGATTATGGAGCAGCCTAGAGAATCTACGTGTAACGTAATGATGTGCATTTCCGTGAAGTACGGTCTATAGAATGGCGTGGATAGAAAACATGTCTATATGAAATATGTATGATATCAAAGTAGGTCCCAGAAAAAAAAACATGCATTCTTCAGGAGCCTTAGCTGTACTACACCTCCCATAACTCTCTGCCACACTGGCAAGGCAGGATATATGGTAGTTGTAGTCCATCAGTGACAGCCTCGGCGATGAACCCTACATATCTCTGACCTTGAGATGGTATCCAGACATCATGCGCGACTAGATCATTCCCTGGGGGGCAGCTGCAAGTCCTAAACATTTTCAGATACAGGTCGAAATGGCTTGGTACGAGGAGGGGGGCTAATCCACCCCACATGCCCTTCATGCTCAGCAAGGGAGAAGCTGCATTGGTAAAGTCCCCGTATTTGCACATGTAAAAACAGGTCATCCTTCTTAAATCGTTCAGGCTGCAAGTGAGGAGAGAATACACAATGTCACAATCAGACAGGACGTCTGGGAAAGAGATCAGATCGCATTAAAATGGGACCATGAAAGGTGGTAATGGAGGAGAGAATATTGAATAAAAAAGGAAATATTACCACAATAAGAGGACATTGTTTTAGATTTGAGGGGCAAAGGCTTAAAAGTAATATCAGGCAGTGGATGCATGGAATAGCCTTCCAGCAGTATTGGTAGCGGTTAATACAGTGAAGGAGTTTAAAAAAAATGAGGAGAATAATAAAAAAAAAAGGTTCTAATGATCTATATTGTATTTGTCGTGTCTCCTGTTTATGACATCACCCGTAGGCTTGATATGCAAATTACACATTTCCCACTGAAAGTAGTTAACCCCTTAGTGATAGGACTGTTGTGCATTTTTTGGTTCCCTTCCTGACAACCCTGCAGTGTTTGTGTGATCCACACATATTATATACTTGTTTTATCGGCACTTGAGAGGCTTTCTTTAGACACCATTGTTTTCACCATATCACATAATTTACTAAAAAAAAAAAGATTAATAAAATATGATGAAAAAATGTAAGAAAAAAAAAAAACACTTTCTAATTTTGACCTGAAAAATCTTTTACACGACTGCAAACGGTAAACAAAACAAACACCCCGTCTAAATAGTTTCTAAATTTTGCCCCAAATTTAGAAACATGCGCATTTACAGTTATTTGTTTAAGTTATAAGGCAATATCCAAAAGTAGTGCTTTTTTTTGTCTCCTAACAATTTTCTCCTACAGTGAACTTTTGACCACAACAAGTAATCTATCCCTAACACTGAATCTAACCTTTGCAATAACCCTAATTCTAACCTAACTCATCTGTAACCCTAACTCTACTTGTAATTCATATATATGTGCAAAGAGAAAGCTATATAGCTGTTGGTGAGAAACGCGACAAGCATTTGCGTCTCCTCTCCTATATGGTGCCCGCGATCACTGCATGGGCTGACCGCGGGGCTGGTATGATGCCTCGACGTCGAGCTATCATAGCAGCACTGGCAAAGCATAGGCAGCGGACGTTGATGGCTGCGTATGAAGATTTTCGGGGTGGACGTACCGTGTATGTCCATTGCTATGAACGAACCCCACAGGTGTGTCAAACGGGAGACCCCACAGGTGTGTCAAACAGGAGACCCCACAGGTGTGTCAAACAGGAGACCCCACAGGTGTGTCAAACAGGAGACCCCACAGGTGTGTCAAACAGGAGACCCCACAGGTGTGTCAAACAGGAGACCCCACAGGTGTGTCAAACAGGAGACCCCACAGGTGTGTCAAACAGGAGACCCCACAAACGCATAAAGAAAAAACCTATTAATATAGGCATTCCCTTTCTGCAAACACAAACGATATTCTCTACAAATCACACTATAAATGATATTTAGGAGATGGAGGCTCTTTAAATCCCAAACATGACTTACCCCGCATTATCTGGACATTTGACGGCATTCAGGTAACGCACCAGTTGCCTATAACTAAAAAAGCACACAAGAAAAGGTTTGAATGGGATGTGTGCACTTACAGTAACATAAACAAAGACATTTGCATGATAACAGACCAGTGAACTTTTATTTTACATTCAGATTGGCCTATAATGTCTTTATTAAAAAGGACCGTCAACCGCAAACGTAGCTTATACTGTGACTGGAGAGAATCAAAAAAGATCCATTGTGTGAGCAGAACTGCAAGCTAATGCATAAAATAAGGAAATCGGTTTCACATGAGTCTCCTACTGATGACATCACCTTATGGGTTGATTTGTAAATTACTCATCTCCTACTGGAAACCAGTTCATTCTTCTATTACACCACAGGTGATGTCATCAGTAGGAGACGCCACAGACACATGTACAATATATTATTCTCTTTATGTATTTGCATATGTATTCTGCTAACAGTGGATCATTCAATGATTTCTCTTCAATATAAGTATTCAGTATAAGCATTGATTTGGGTGACAGCTTCCTTTTAAGTAATATTTTTGAGGTGTCAGAATGATTTAATTGGCAAGCCATAGGAATGTGTGTGTGTAAAACCCCAGCCCCAGCGGGCAACACCCCAGCCCCAGCGGGCAACACCCCAGCATGCAACACCCCAGCCCCAGCGTGCAACACCCCAGCGGGCAACACCCCAGCCCCAGCGGGCAACACCCCAGCCCCAGCGGGCAACACCCCAGCCCCAGCGGGTAACACCCCAGCCCCAGAATGCACTGGCCAGGCGAACACACTGCAACCAGGAAGTGCCACAATTAAACATATTAATCCATACATTCACCCCCGGCACTGTGCAGTACAGAAGCAGACTGTTCCATATTAATCCATACATTCACCCCCGGAACTGTGCAGTACAGAAGCAGACTGTTCCATATTAATCCATACATTCACCCCTGGCACTGTGCAGTACAGAAGCAGACTGTTCCATATTAATCCATACATTCACCCCTGGCACTGTACAGTACAGAAGCAGACTGTTCCATATTAATCCATACATTCACCCCCGGCACTGTGCAGTACAGAAGCAGACTGTTCCATATTAATCCATACATTCACCCCTGGCACTGTACAGTACAGAAGCAGACTGTTCCATATTAATCCATACATTCACCCCCGGCACTGTGCAGTACAGAAGCAGACTGTTCCATATTAATCCATACATTCACCCCCGGAACTGTGCAGTACAGAAGCAGACTGTTCCATATTAATCCATACATTCACCCCTGGCACTGTGCAGTACAGAAGCAGACTGTTCCATATTAATCCATACATTCACCCCTGGCACTGTACAGTACAGAAGCAGACTGTTCCATATTAATCCATACATTCACCCCCGGCACTGTGCAGTACAGAAGCAGACTGTTCCATATTAATCCATACATTCACCCCTGGCACTGTACAGTACAGAAGCAGACTGTTCCATATTAATCCATACATTCACCCCCGGCACTGTACAGTACAGAAGCAGACTGTTCCATATTAATCCATACATTCACCCCCGGCACTGTGCAGTACAGAAGCAGACTGTTCCATATTAATCCATACATTCACCCCTGGCACTGTGCAGTACAGAAGCAGACTGTTCCATATTAATCCATACATTCAGCCCCGGCACTGTGCAGTACAGAAGCAGACTGTTCCATATTAATCCATACATTCACCCCCGGCACTGTGCAGTACAGAAACAGACTGTTCCATATTAATCCATACATTCACCCCCGGCACTGTGCAGTACAGAAGCAGACTGTTCCATATTAATCCATACATTCACCCCTGGCACTGTACAGTACAGAAGCAGACTGTTCCATATTAATCCATACATTCACCCCTGGCACTGTGCAGTACAGAAGCAGACTGTTCCATATTAATCCATACATTCACCCCCGGCACTGTGCAGAACAGAAGCAGACTGTTCCATATTAATCCATACATTCACCCCCGGCACTGTGCAGAACAGAAGCAGACTGTTCCATATTAATCCATACATTCAGCCCCGGCACTGTGCAGTACAGAAGCAGACTGTTCCATATTAATCCATACATTCACCCCCGGCACTGTGCAGTACAGAAGCAGACTGTTCCATATTAATCCATACATTCACCCCCGGCACTGTGCAGTACAGAAGCAGACTGTTCCATATTAATCCATACATTCACCCTTGGCACTGTGCAGTACAGAAGCAGACTGTTCCATATTAATCCATACATTCACCCCTGGCACTGTGCAGTACAGAAGCAGACTGTTCCTTATTAATCCATACATTCACCCCCGGCACTGTGCAGTACAGAAGCAGACTGTTCCATATTAATCCATACATTCACCCCCGGCACTGTGCAGTACAGAAGCAGACTGTTCCATATTAATCCATACATTCACCCCCGGCACTGTGCAGAACAGAAGCAGACTGTTCCATATTAATCCATACATTCACCGCTGGCACTGTGCAGTACAGAAGCAGACTGTTCCATATTAATCCATACATTCACCCCCGGCACTGTGCAGTACAGAAGCAGACTGTTCCATATTAATCCATACATTCACCCCCGGCACTGTGCAGTACAGAAGCAGACTGTTCCATATTAATCCATACATTCACCGCTGGCACTGTGCAGTACAGAAGCAGACTGTTCCATATTAATCCATACATTCACCCCCGGCACTGTACAGTGCAGAAGCAGACGGTTCCATATTAATCCATACATTCACCCCCGGCACTGTGCAGTACAGAAGCAGACTGTTCCATATTAATCCATACATTCACCCCCGGCACTGTGCAGTACAGAAGCAGACTGTTCCATATTAATCCATACATTCACCCCCGGCACTGTACAGTACAGAAGCAGACTGTTCCATATTAATCCATACATTCAGCCCTGGCACTGTGCAGTACAGAAGCAGACTGTTCCATATTAATCCATACATTCACCCCTGGCACTGTGCAGTACAGAAGCAGACTGTTCCATATTAATCCATACATTCACCCTTGGCACTGTGCAGTACAGAAGCAGACTGTTCCATATTAATCCATACATTCACCCCCGGCACTGTGCAGTACAGAAGCAGACTGTTCCATATTAATCCATACATTCACCCCTGGCACTGTACAGTACAGAAGCAGACTGTTCCATATTAATCCATACATTCACCCCCGGCACTGTGCAGAACAGAAGCAGACTGTTCCTTATTAATCCATACATTCACCCCTGGCACTGTGCAGTACAGAAGCAGACTGTTCCATATTAATCCATACATTCACCCCTGGCACTGTGCAGAACAGAAGCAGACTGTTCCATATTAATCCATACATTCACCCCTGGCACTGTGCAATACAGAAGCAGACTGTTCCATATTAATCCATACATTCACCCCCGGCACTGTGCAGTACAGAAGCAGACTGTTCCATATTAATCCATACATTCACCCATGGCACTGTGCAGTACAGAAGCAGACTGTTCCATATTAATCCATACATTCACCCCCGGCACTGTGCAGAACAGAAGCAGACTGTTCCATATTAATCCATACATTCACCCCCGGCACTGTACAGTACAGAAGCAGACTGTTCCATATTAATCCATACATTCACCCCCGGCCCTGTGCAGTACAGAAGCAGACTGTTCCATATTAATCCATACATTCACCCATGGCACTGTGCAGTACAGAAGCAGACTGTTCCATATTAATCCATACATTCACCCCTGGCACTGTGCAGTACAGAAGCAGACTGTTCCATATTAATCCATACATTCACCCCTGGCACTGTACAGTACAGAAGCAGACTGTTCCATATTAATCCATACATTCACCCCTGGCACTGTGCAGTACAGAAGCAGACTGTTCCATATTAATCCATACATTCACCCCTGGCACTGTGCAGTACAGAAGCAGACTGTTCCATATTAATCCATACATTCACCCCTGGCACTGTGCAGTACAGAAGCAGACTGTTCCATATTAATCCATACATTCACCCCCGGCACTGTGCAGTACAGAAGCAGACTGTTCCATATTAATCCATACATTCACCCCTGGCACTGTGCAGTACAGAAGCAGACTGTTCCATATTAATCCATACATTCAGCCCCGGCACTGTGCAGTACAGAAGCAGACTGTTCCATATTAATCCATACATTCACCCCCGGCACTGTGCAGTACAGAAACAGACTGTTCCATATTAATCCATACATTCACCCCCGGCACTGTGCAGTACAGAAGCAGACTGTTCCATATTAATCCATACATTCACCCCTGGCACTGTACAGTACAGAAGCAGACTGTTCCATATTAATCCATACATTCACCCCTGGCACTGTGCAGTACAGAAGCAGACTGTTCCATATTAATCCATACATTCACCCCCGGCACTGTGCAGAACAGAAGCAGACTGTTCCATATTAATCCATACATTCACCCCCGGCACTGTGCAGAACAGAAGCAGACTGTTCCATATTAATCCATACATTCAGCCCCGGCACTGTGCAGTACAGAAGCAGACTGTTCCATATTAATCCATACATTCACCCCCGGCACTGTGCAGTACAGAAGCAGACTGTTCCATATTAATCCATACATTCACCCCCGGCACTGTGCAGTACAGAAGCAGACTGTTCCATATTAATCCATACATTCACCCTTGGCACTGTGCAGTACAGAAGCAGACTGTTCCATATTAATCCATACATTCACCCCTGGCACTGTGCAGTACAGAAGCAGACTGTTCCTTATTAATCCATACATTCACCCCCGGCACTGTGCAGTACAGAAGCAGACTGTTCCATATTAATCCATACATTCACCCCCGGCACTGTGCAGTACAGAAGCAGACTGTTCCATATTAATCCATACATTCACCCCCGGCACTGTGCAGAACAGAAGCAGACTGTTCCATATTAATCCATACATTCACCGCTGGCACTGTGCAGTACAGAAGCAGACTGTTCCATATTAATCCATACATTCACCCCCGGCACTGTGCAGTACAGAAGCAGACTGTTCCATATTAATCCATACATTCACCCCCGGCACTGTGCAGTACAGAAGCAGACTGTTCCATATTAATCCATACATTCACCGCTGGCACTGTGCAGTACAGAAGCAGACTGTTCCATATTAATCCATACATTCACCCCCGGCACTGTACAGTGCAGAAGCAGACGGTTCCATATTAATCCATACATTCACCCCCGGCACTGTGCAGTACAGAAGCAGACTGTTCCATATTAATCCATACATTCACCCCCGGCACTGTGCAGTACAGAAGCAGACTGTTCCATATTAATCCATACATTCACCCCCGGCACTGTACAGTACAGAAGCAGACTGTTCCATATTAATCCATACATTCAGCCCTGGCACTGTGCAGTACAGAAGCAGACTGTTCCATATTAATCCATACATTCACCCCTGGCACTGTGCAGTACAGAAGCAGACTGTTCCATATTAATCCATACATTCACCCTTGGCACTGTGCAGTACAGAAGCAGACTGTTCCATATTAATCCATACATTCACCCCCGGCACTGTGCAGTACAGAAGCAGACTGTTCCATATTAATCCATACATTCACCCCTGGCACTGTACAGTACAGAAGCAGACTGTTCCATATTAATCCATACATTCACCCCCGGCACTGTGCAGAACAGAAGCAGACTGTTCCTTATTAATCCATACATTCACCCCTGGCACTGTGCAGTACAGAAGCAGACTGTTCCATATTAATCCATACATTCACCCCTGGCACTGTGCAGAACAGAAGCAGACTGTTCCATATTAATCCATACATTCACCCCTGGCACTGTGCAATACAGAAGCAGACTGTTCCATATTAATCCATACATTCACCCCCGGCACTGTGCAGTACAGAAGCAGACTGTTCCATATTAATCCATACATTCACCCATGGCACTGTGCAGTACAGAAGCAGACTGTTCCATATTAATCCATACATTCACCCCCGGCACTGTGCAGAACAGAAGCAGACTGTTCCATATTAATCCATACATTCACCCCCGGCACTGTACAGTACAGAAGCAGACTGTTCCATATTAATCCATACATTCACCCCCGGCCCTGTGCAGTACAGAAGCAGACTGTTCCATATTAATCCATACATTCACCCATGGCACTGTGCAGTACAGAAGCAGACTGTTCCATATTAATCCATACATTCACCCCTGGCACTGTGCAGTACAGAAGCAGACTGTTCCATATTAATCCATACATTCACCCCTGGCACTGTACAGTACAGAAGCAGACTGTTCCATATTAATCCATACATTCACCCCTGGCACTGTGCAGTACAGAAGCAGACTGTTCCATATTAATCCATACATTCACCCCTGGCACTGTGCAGTACAGAAGCAGACTGTTCCATATTAATCCATACATTCACCCCTGGCACTGTGCAGTACAGAAGCAGACTGTTCCATATTAATCCATACATTCACCCCTGGCACTGTGCAGTACAGAAGCAGACTGTTCCATATTAATCCATACATTCACCCCCGGCACTGTGCAGTACAGAAGCAGACTGTTCCATATTAATCCATACATTCACCCCTGGCACTGTGCAGTACAGAAGCAGACTGTTCCATATTAATCCATACATTCACCCCCGGCACTGTGCAGTACAGAAGCAGACTGTTCCATATTAATCCATACATTCACCCCCGGCACTGTGCAGTACAGAAGCAGACTGTTCCATATTAATCCATACATTCACCCCCGGCACTGTGCAGTACAGAAGCAGACTGTTCCATATTAATCCATACATTCACCCCTGGCACTGTACAGTACAGAAGCAGACTGTTCCATATTAATCCATACATTCACCCCTGGCACTGTACAGTACAGAAGCAGACTGTTCCATATTAATCCATACATTCACCCCTGGCCCTGTGCAGTACAGAAGCAGACTGTTCCATATTAATCCATACATTCACCCCCGGCACTGTGCAGAACAGAAGCAGACTGTTCCATATTAATCCATACATTCACCCCCGGCACTGTGCAGTACAGAAGCAGACTGTTCCATATTAATCCATACATTCACCCCCGGCACTGTGCAGTACAGAAGCAGACTGTTCCATATTAATCCATACATTCACCCTTGGCACTGTGCAGTACAGAAGCAGACTGTTCCTTATTAATCCATACATTCACCCCCGGCACTGTGCAGAACAGAAGCAGACTGTTCCATATTAATCCATACATTCACCCCCGGCACTGTGCAGTACAGAAGCAGACTGTTCCATATTAATCCATACATTCACCCCCGGCACTGTGCAGTACAGAAGCAGACTGTTCCATATTAATCCATACATTCAGCCCCGGCACTGTGCAGAACAGAAGCAGACTGTTCCATATTAATCCATACATTCACCCCTGGCACTGTGCAGTACAGAAGCAGACTGTTCCATATTAATCCATACATTCACCCCCGGCACTGTGCAGTACAGAAGCAGACTGTTCCATATTAATCCATACATTCACCCCTGGCACTGTGCAGTACAGAAGACTGTTCCATATTAATCCATACATTCAGCCCCGGCACTGTGCAGTACAGAAGCAGACTGTTCCATATTAATCCATACATTCACCCCTGGCACTGTGCAGTACAGAAGCAGACTGTTCCATATTAATCCATACATTCACCCCTGGCACTGTGCAGTACAGAAGCAGACTGTTCCATATTAATCCATACATTCACCCCTGGCACTGTGCAGTACAGAAGCAGACTGTTCCATATTAATCCACACATTCACCCTTGGCACTGTGCAGTACAGAAGCAGACTGTTCCATATTAATCCATACATTCACCCCCGGCACTGTGCAGTACAGAAGCAGACTGTTCCATATTAATCCATACATTCACCCCTGGCACTGTGCAGTACAGAAGCAGACTGTTCCATATTAATCCATACATTCACCCCCGGCACTGTGCAGAACAGAAGCAGACTGTTCCATATTAATCCATACATTCACCCCCGGCACTGTGCAGTACAGAAGCAGACTGTTCCATATTAATCCATACATTCACCCCTGGCACTGTGCAGTACAGAAGCAGACTGTTCCATATTAATCCATACATTCACCCTTGGCACTGTGCAGTACAGAAGCAGACTGTTCCTTATTAATCCATACATTCACCCCCGGCACTGTGCAGAACAGAAGCAGACTGTTCCATATTAATCCATACATTCACCCCCGGCACTGTGCAGTACAGAAGCAGACTGTTCCATATTAATCCATACATTCACCCCCGGCACTGTGCAGTACAGAAGCAGACTGTTCCATATTAATCCATACATTCAGCCCCGGCACTGTGCAGAACAGAAGCAGACTGTTCCATATTAATCCATACATTCACCCCTGGCACTGTGCAGTACAGAAGCAGACTGTTCCATATTAATCCATACATTCACCCCCGGCACTGTGCAGTACAGAAGCAGACTGTTCCATATTAATCCATACATTCACCCCTGGCACTGTGCAGTACAGAAGACTGTTCCATATTAATCCATACATTCAGCCCCGGCACTGTGCAGTACAGAAGCAGACTGTTCCATATTAATCCATACATTCACCCCTGGCACTGTGCAGTACAGAAGCAGACTGTTCCATATTAATCCATACATTCACCCCTGGCACTGTGCAGTACAGAAGCAGACTGTTCCATATTAATCCATACATTCACCCCTGGCACTGTGCAGTACAGAAGCAGACTGTTCCATATTAATCCACACATTCACCCTTGGCACTGTGCAGTACAGAAGCAGACTGTTCCATATTAATCCATACATTCACCCCCGGCACTGTGCAGTACAGAAGCAGACTGTTCCATATTAATCCATACATTCACCCCTGGCACTGTGCAGTACAGAAGCAGACTGTTCCATATTAATCCATACATTCACCCCCGGCACTGTGCAGTACAGAAGCAGACTGTTCCATATTAATCCATACATTCACTCTTGGCACTGTGCAGTACAGAAGCAGACTGTTCCATATTAATCCATACATTCACCCCCGGCACTGTGCAGTACAGAAGCAGACTGTTCCATATTAATCCATACATTCACCCTTGGCACTGTGCAGTACAGAAGCAGACTGTTCCATATTAATCCATACATTCACCCCCGGCACTGTGCAGTACAGAAGCAGACTGTTCCATATTAATCCATACATTCACCCCTGGCACTGTGCAGTACAGAAGCAGACTGTTCCATATTAATCCATACATTCACCCCCGGCACTGTGGAGTACAGAAGCAGACTGTTCCATATTAATCCATACATTCACCCCTGGCACTGTGCAGTACAGAAGCAGACTGTTCCATATTAATCCATACATTCACCCCCGGCACTGTGCAGTACAGAAGCAGACTGTTCCATATTAATCCATACATTCACCCCCGGCACTGTGCAGTACAGAAACAGACTGTTCCATATTAATCCATACATTCACCCCCGGCACTGTGCAGTACAGAAGCAGACTGTTCCATATTAATCCATACATTCAGCCCCGGCACTGTGCAGTACAGAAGCAGACTGTTCCATATTAATCCATACATTCACCCATGGCACTGTGCAGTACAGAAGCAGACTGTTCCTTATTAATCCATACATTCACCCCCGGCACTGTGCAGTACAAAAGCAGACTGTTCCTTATTAATCCATACATTCACCCCCGGCACTGTGCAGTACAGAAGCAGACTGTTCCATATTAATCCATACATTCACCCCCGGCACTGTGCAGTACAGAAGCAGACTGTTCCATATTAATCCATACATTCACCCCCGGCACTGTGCAGTACAGAAGCAGACTGTTCCATATTAGCATTTCAAAGAGTGGAATGAAGCCTCTACTGCTCTCACTTTTGGCCGTTCACCAGATATCTCACACGGGCTTGCACCACGGCCATCACCTCCCAGAGGAACTCCTTCTTGCCTTTGTTTGTTCGCTCGCCATTCAGGTTCTGACCCGCTAATACAGACTTCAGAAACAAGTTATCCCAACTAAGCACATTCAGGCTGGACGGGGGAAAAAGAGAATAGTTTAAAATAAGGAGCTCGTCTAGTAAAACAAGCCCAGTCCCCACAATGTGAACATCCTGGGCTCTGTGTACAAATCTGCTCATGGTTGGCTGCTGGCACACAGACAAACAGCAGAGGGCCGGGCAGGCTTCATGTTTGTGAATGCCAACAGACAGGACATGGCTCAGTTTCACTCTGTTGTTGGCTTGTGAGAATGGAGGTGTCTCACTGCACTATACAGCCGAGCCGGCCTCCAGTTTCATTCCATCCAAAGAGCCACTCACCGGTTTGTAAAGGTGTAAAAATGAGGAGGGAGTTGAAGAGACTGAAAAAACTGTATGAATTTCTCAAAGAGGTTCTTGGGATAATCGCTCAACACCAGCAACCTCTGGAGAGCGTTCACGATCCTAGTGGAGAAAAAAATAAATGGTTTCTCTTGGAGAAAAAAAAAAGTTATTTTAGCCAAAATGTCAGGGCTTTGCGCCTTTTTTGATCGCATACCGTATAAACTGACATTTTGTAGCTAAGAAGTATCGTACTTTCTATTTGACTGATTTGGTGCTTCTAATATGTGTATTATGCATATCAAGGTATAGCTGGTATGTGCGCTGACTTAGAGACAAAGGTATATAGGATCCCAGTAGGTGTAAAACATATAGTTGGTTTAATATAACACAGTGAAAATGCATAAAGTGCTCCATAAGCATCTATATTTTAACTTTCGAGGTTAAAATATAGAGTTTGCCACCCTCCTCCCCCCTTCCCCAATCCCGAATACTTACCTACTTTCTGCTCTGTCTCCCGCTGTTAAGCTGGTCCGTGGCTGTGAGGGATGCGTTGTGCGTTCCCCTCCAGCCGCGCGGTCAATAAAGTTTGTTTAAAGATAAAGTTTAAACAAACTTTATTGAAGGCGCGCGGCTGGAGGGGAACGCACAACGCTTCCCTCACAGCCACGGACCAGCTTAACAGCGAGAGACAGAGCAGAGAATAGGTAAGTAAATCCCAGTACCCGACATATAAGACGACCCCCAAACTTTTGAGAAGATTTTCAGGGGTTAAAACTTGTCTTATACGCCGGAAAATACATTAAGCTTGTCCCAGGATTTCCACAGCAACGTAACATTCCTATCAACATGCTATTACAGCACAGATTCTACAAAACATTGGAGACATTGAATTTAGGTCTTACGTTACAGATTGCAGGTCTTATCACCGATTCCCTTTTTTTGAAGGCAAAATTTTTTTTTACATTTTTTTTAATTAAAAGTAAAATACATAGTGAGATTATTCACAGGGGGAAGGTGCATGGGACGTCCTAGAAAACATAAAACAAATCAAAGAAAAAAAAAACCGAGAAAAAAAACGAGAGAACAGGACACGCCTCCAGGAGAATTGGGCAGGATACCATTTTATTTAAGACTTTTATAGGTTGGGATTCTAGACACGTACCTTGACATTAAAAATACCGTGGCTTCTTTAAGGTTTGACGCTGGATCTTTAGATGTATAAGGACTAAAAGAAAATACAACAGAAATCACACTGAATAGGCAGTGATAACATTCAGATGAGCAAATAGATGTGCGGGACGGGTCTTGGACATGAGAAGAGCATCCTCCTTACTAAAATAATAATGTATAGTTTAATCTATGAGCGCATACTGCCAAAAGCATGCAAGAAATGAATGCCGGCGAACAGAGGATGAATAACTATGTAAAACCAAAATCCTTTATTCTGGTCCATACATGCAGTAATCCAAAACACACATACAATGGATTCAAGTGGTTCAGTGGAAACAGCCCGAAGGTATAACCCATTTGTGTGGAGAAGGACAAACGCTTGACGCGTTTCGCACAAACTGTGCTTTATCAGACACAGCCAAACGGGTTCAAACCCCACTATGGGTTTTATTCATGCATTGCCAAGAGAACTGCACATAAGGTCAGAAGTAGCAGAGTTGGAAAAATTCTCTAGTTCCAATGAATATTATCAACTACGCTACCTTGGACTTACGTTTGAAATTCCCTTCTCAAATCTGTCTTTGATGAATACAGCGCCCAAGATTAACTCTGATTCAACCGGTCATTTGAAAGCTCTCTCTAGGGAGAACCACTAAGCAGTAACTACACACTTTTAGACAGAAACATAGAATGTGTCGGCAGATAAGAACCATTCGGTCCATCTAGTCTGCCCAGTTTTTTTTTTTTTTTTTTTTTAGTCCCCCGTTCCCGGTCTTATAGCTAGGATAGCCCTGTGTCTATCCCACACATGCTTAAAATCCTTGACTGTGTTTACCTCTACCACTTCTACTGGAAGACTATTCCATACATCCACTACCCTCTCAGTAAAGTAATCCTTTCATTAGTCCCTGGCCTTATCTTATAGCTAGGATAGCCTTATACCTATCCCACGCATGCTTAAACTCCTTCACTGTATTAACCTCTACCACTTCTACTGGAAGACTATTCCATGTATCCACTACCCTCTCAGTAATGTAATACTTTCATTAGTCCCTGACCTTATCTTATATCTAGGATAGCCTTATACCTATCCCATGGATGCTTAAACTCCTTCACTGTATTAACCTCTACCACTTCTACTGGAAGACTATTCCATACATCCACTACCCTCTTAGTAAAGTAATACTTTCATTAATCCCTGGCCTTATCTTATATCTAGGATAGCCTTATACCTATCCCACACATGCTTAAACTCCTTCACTGTATTAACCTCTACCACTTCTACTGGAAGACTATTCCATGCATCCACTACCCTCTCAGTAATGTAATACTTCCTGATATTACTTTTAAATCGTTGCCCCTCTAATTTCAGACTATGTCCTCTAGTTGTGGTAGTTTTTCTTCTTTAAATATACTCTCCTCCGTTACAGTGTTGATTCCCTTTATGTATGTAAATGTTTCTATCATATCCCCCCTGTTACGTCTTTCCTCCAAGCTATACATGTTAAGATGCAGAAGGGGGCGCTAGTCTGATTGAAGGTTGTTATGGAGGGTTTAGGCCCCCCCCTTTAAAAATTCGACTAAACTGGCGACACTTAGTGACTTTAAACAATGCCTCCCTGATTACATTTCCGCTTTACCTGGGCGGTGCTTTGTGGAGTGTCAGCTCTTTGGCGGTTCCCAGTAGCATCACAGCCGCCGTCTTCGGACTTTGTTGGTCTGCTTTATTTAAATATTCGGTCACCAGCTTGTAGATGGAGGAATAACTGGAGTGAAAGAAAGGAAATGTATTACCAGAGAAGGAGACACTAGAACAGGAGAGAAATAACTGGACTAAAAAAACAACAACAACAAAAAACCCAGCCACATATTTTAGCAGTTTTTTTCTTTAGTCTGTGCTTTAGATGGGTGATGGAGGAGCAGGATGGTCCGTGCACCAATCCAGTGAGGGATCCCGGGCAGTGTGCTCAGAGAACCTCTCCCACTGGCACAAGGAAGGAAACGGCCTGTATTTTTCAAGTTACCGGTTATTTTTCGAAGAAAACCCAGTGCTGCAGAAAGATCCAACTTCAGCATATATAATTCTTAAAGGACCTGTCAACCTACACACTGCTTATACTGTGAATATAGAGAATACAAAATGATCAATATATTGTGTTACCAGAGTTGTGCGTCTGTGGTGTCTCCTGTTTATCACCTTGTGGCCTGATGTGTGTCTGTGGTGTCTCCTGTTTATCACCTTGTGGCCTGATGTGTGTCTGTGGTGTCTCCTGTTTATCACCTTGTGGCCTGATGTGTGTCTGTGGTGTCTCCTGTTTATGACATCACCTTGTGGCCTGATGTGTGTCTGTGGTGTCTCCTGTTTGTGACATCACCTTGTGCCTGATGTGTGTCTGTGGTGTCTCCTGTTTATGACATCACCTTGTGGCCTGATGTGTGTCTCCTGTTTGTGACATCACCTTGTGGCCTGATGTGTGTCTGTGGTGTCTCCTGTTTATGACATCACCTTGTGGCCTGATGTGTGTCTGTGGTGACTCCTGTTTATGACATCACCTTGTGGCCTGATGTGTGTCTGTGGTGTCTCCTGTTTATGACATCACCTTGTGGCCTGATGTGTGTCTGTGGTGTCTCCTGTTTATGACATCACCTTGTGGCCTGATGTGTGTCTGTGGTGTCTCCTGTTTGTGACATCACCTTGTGGCCTGATGTGTGTCTGTGGTGTCTCCTGTTTATCACCTTGTGGCTTGATGTGTGTCTGTGGTGTCTCCTGTTTATCACCTTGTGGCCTGATGTGTGTCTGTGGTGTCTCCTGTTTATGACATCACCTTGTGGCCTGATGTGTGTCTGTGGTGTCTCCTGTTTATCACCTTGTGGCTTGATGTGTGTCTGTGGTGTCTCCTGTTTATCACCTTGTGGCCTGATGTGTGTCTGTGGTGTCTCCGGTTTATGACATCACCTAGTGGCCTGATGTGTGTCTGTGGTGTCTCCTGTTTATGGCATCACCTTGTGGCCTGATGTGTGTCTGTGGTGTCTCCTGTTTATGACATCACCTTGTGGCCTGATGTGTGTCTGTGGTGTCTCCTGTTTATCACCTTGTGGCCTGATGTGTGTCTGTGGTGTCTCCTGTTTATGACATCACCTTGTGGCCTGATGTGTGTCTGTGGTGTCTCCTGTTTATGACATCACCTAGTGGCCTGATGTGTGTCTGTGGTGTCTCCTGTTTATGGCATCACCTTGTGGCCTGATGTGTGTCTGTGGTGTCTCCTGTTTATGACATCACCTTGTGGCCTGATGTGTGTCTGTGGTGTCTCCTGTTTATCACCTTGTGGCCTGATGTGTGTCTGTGGTGTCTCCTGTTTATGACATCACCTTGTGGCCTGATGTGTGTCTGTGGTGTCTCCTGTTTATGACATCACCTTGTGGCCTGATGTGTGTCTGTGGTGTCTCCTGTTTGTGACATCACCTTGTGGCCTGATGTGTGTCTGTGGTGTCTCCTGTTTATCACCTTGTGGCTTGATGTGTGTCTGTGGTGTCTCCTGTTTATCACCTTGTGGCCTGATGTGTGTCTGTGGTGTCTCCTGTTTGTGACATCACCTTGTGGCCTGATGTGTGTCTGTGGTGTCTCCTGTTTATGACATCACCTTGTGGCATGATGTGTGTCTGTGGTGTCTCCTGTTTATCACCTTGTGGCCTGATGTGTGTCTGTGGTGTCTCCTGTTTATCACCTTGTGGCCTGATGTGTGTCTGTGGTGTCTCCTGTCTATCACCTTGTGGCCTGATGTGCGTCTGTGGTGTCTCCTGTTTATGACATCACCTTGTGGCCTGATGTGCGTCTGTGGTGTCTCCTGTCTATCACCTTGTGGCCTGATGTGTGTCTGTGGTGTCTCCTATCACTTTGTGGCCTGATGTGTGTCTGTGGTGTCTCCTGTCTATCACCTTGTGGCCTGATGTGTGTCTGTGGTGTCTCCTGTTTATGACATCACCTTGTGGACTGATGTGTGTCTGTGGTGTCTCCTGTTTATGACATCACCTTGTGGCCTGATGTGTGTCTGTGGTGTCTCCTGTTTATCACCTTGTGGCCTGATGTGTGTCTGTGGTGTCTCCTGTTTATCACCTTGTGGCATGATGTGTGTCTGTGGTGTCTCCTGTTTATGACATCACCTTGTGGTCTGATGTGTGTCTGTGGTGTCTCCTGTTTATGACATCACCTTGTGGCCTGATGTGTGTCTGTGGTGTCTCCTGTTTATGACATCACCTTGTGGCCTGATGTGTGTCTGTGGTGTCTCCTGTTTATGACATCACCTTGTGGCCTGATGTGTGTCTGTGGTGTCTCCTGTCTATCACCTTGTGGCCTGATGTGTGTCTGTGGTGTCTCCTGTTTATGACATCACCTTGTGGCATGATGTGTGTCTGTGGTGTCTCCTGTCCATCACCATGTGGCCTGATGTGTGTCTGTGGTGTCTCCTGTCTATCACCTTGTGGCCTGATGTGTGTCTGGTGTCTCCTGTCTATCACCTTGTGGCCTGATGTGTGTCTGTGGTGTCTCCTGTTTATCACCTTGTGGCCTGTGTGTCTGTGGTGTCTCCTGTTTATCACCTTGTGGCCTGATGTGTGTCTGTGGTGTCTCCTGTTTATGACATCACCTTGTGGCCTGATGTGTGTCTGTGGTGTCTCCTGTTTATGACATCACCTTGTGGCCTGATGTGTGTCTGTGGTGTCTCCTGTTTGTGACATCACCTTGTGGCCTGATGTGTGTCTGTGGTGTCTCCTGTTTGTGACATCACCTTGTGGCCTGATGTGTGTCTGTGGCGTCTCCTGTTTATGACATCACCTTGTGGCCTGATGTGTGTCTGTGGTGTCTCCTGTTTATGACATCACCTTGTGGCCTGATGTGTGTCTGTGGTGTCTCCTGTTTATGACATCACCTTGTGGCCTGATGTGTGTCTGTGGTGTCTCCTGTTTATGACATCACCTTGTGGCCTGATGTGTGTCTGTGGTGTCTCCTGTTTGTGACATCACCTTGTGGCTTGATGTGTGTCTGTGGTGTCTCCTGTTTATCACCTTGTGGCTTGATGTGTGTCTGTGGTGTCTCCTGTTTATCACCTTGTGGCCTGATGTGTGTCTGTGGTGTCTCCTGTTTATCACCTTGTGGCTTGATGTGTGTCTGTGGTGTCTCCTGTTTATCACCTTGTGGCTTGATGTGTGTCTGTGGTGTCTCCTGTTTATCACCTTGTGGCCTGATGTGTGTCTGTGGTGTCTCCGGTTTATGACATCACCTAGTGGCCTGATGTGTGTCTGTGGTGTCTCCTGTTTATGGCATCACCTTGTGGCCTGATGTGTGTCTGTGGTGTCTCCTGTTTATCACCTTGTGGCCTGATGTGTGTCTGTGGTGTCTCCTGTTTATCACCTTGTGGCATGATGTGTGTCTGTGGTGTCTCCTGTTTATGACATCACCTTGTGGTCTGATGTGTGTCTGTGGTGTCTCCTGTTTATGACATCACCTTGTGGCCTGATGTGTGTCTGTGGTGTCTCCTGTTTATGACATCACCTTGTGGCCTGATGTGTGTCTGTGGTGTCTCCTGTTTATGACATCACCTTGTGGCCTGATGTGTGTCTGTGGTGTCTCCTGTCTATCACCTTGTGGTCTGATGTGTGTCTGTGGTGTCTCCTGTTTATGACATCACCTTGTGGCCTGATGTGTGTCTGTGGTGTCTCCTGTCTATCACCTTGTGGCCTGATGTGTGTCTGTGGTGTCTCCTGTTTATGACATCACCTTGTGGCATGATGTGTGTCTGTGGTGTCTCCTGTCCATCACCATGTGGCCTGATGTGTGTCTGTGGTGTCTCCTGTCTATCACCTTGTGGCCTGATGTGTGTCTGGTGTCTCCTGTCTATCACCTTGTGGCCTGATGTGTGTCTGTGGTGTCTCCTGTTTATCACCTTGTGGCCTGATGCGTGTCTGTGGTGTCTCCTGTTTATGACATCACCTTGTGGCCTGATGTGTGTCTGTGGTGTCTCCTGTTTATGACATCACCTTGTGGCCTGATGTGTGTCTGTGGTGTCTCCTGTTTATGACATCACCTTGTGGCCTGATGTGTGTCTGTGGTGTCTCCTGTTTATGACATCACCTTGTGGCCTGATGTGTGTCTGTGGTGTCTCCTGTTTATGACATCACCTTGTGGCATGATGTGGGTCTGTGGTGTCTCCTGTTTATGACATCACCTTGTGGCCTGATGTGTGTCTGTGGTGTCTCCTGTTTATGACATCACCTTGTGGCCTGATGTGTGTCTGTGGTGTCTCCTGTTAATGACATCACCTTGTGGCTTGATATGTAAATGAACTGCTTGGGAATGGGAAATGTGTAATTGGCATATCAAGGTATAGCTGGTATGTGCGCTGACTTAGAGACAGAGGTATATAGGATCCCAGTAGGTGTAAAACATATAGCTGGTTTAATATCACACAGTAAAAATGCATAAAGTGCTTATACAGATAATTTAAAGACAATTTACAAATAGCACAGTGCATTCATATGGCCAGCTACCTGACGCCTTTTTTATCACACTATGTATCTGTATACTATGCACGCAATACTAATAAGTATTTGATTTAATCTTTAGATGATGTGTATTACTAATGCTTGCTTTCTTTCCTGCTTTGACTTTTAGGACCACAGTACTTATTTTATTATAGCATCTAGCAAGCCTGTACCTCTGACGAAGCCCTTGGGCAAAATGAGTCAGGTAGCTGGCTATCTGGAAGCACTGTGATATTTGTATATTGTCCTTACATTATCTGTATACGCACTTCATGCTTTTATACTGTGTGATATTAAACCAGCTATATGTTTTCCACCTACTGTGATCCTATATAGCTCTGTCTCTAAGTCAGCGCACATTCACCCCCTCTTCACAAATGGTTAGGACCACAACTCACTGGCATAGTAGCTCTCCTTTCCTCTACGTGGACTTGTACCCAAACTATAATTTGCATATAAAGCCACATGTGATGTCATAAACAGGAGACGAACAAACACATTTAAAACAGGTCTAATATATTTTTTTTTTTTTTTTACTGTTCTACCAACACAATGTATAGATAACTTTTCATCCCGTTGGATTCCCTACATTCCCAGTATAAGCCATGTTTGTCCAATTTATATATGTCAGTGATATCATTACCTGTGACTGAGGACCTGTGCGTGATTCGAGCTGCATGCGTTGCAGGGATGGGTGGTCTTCCGTCGGTGGCACTGGCAAACGCATTGATAAAGGGAATCGCGGGAGAGAAGGGTGCCTTCCAAATATTTGTTGTAGGCCATGGACAGTTCATTGATGAAGTTCTGCAACTGCTCCCCTAAGACAGGCAGAAGACAACGGGGGTTTTTTGTGCTCCTATACCTCCTTCCTCCTCTAGGAAGCCTACACCTTGGACTTATGACAGCTGCTTCATCTGTTATGGATCCTCTGCTAAAGCTGAATTAAACTGCTACTGCTGTTCCACTGCTCTGTACTTCTATCCTGTTCAGGAACCGGGACACTGAACACTGTAGGGCTCAACCAGCCAGGGGAAGTTGTTCAGCATCTCCTGAGACTATCTGGCTGCAGCATAATTCTACAGCTAAGATGCCCTCTTCCCGCTTGGTTTTACCCCTCTAGGGGTCTTCACCCTCGGTTTTACCCCTCGAGGGGTCTTCCCCCTCGGTTTTACCCCTCGAGGGGTCTTCCCCCTCGGTTTTACCCCTCGAGGGGTCTTCCCATTTGGTTTTACCCCTGTAGGGGTCTTCCCACTTGGTGTTACCCCTGTAGGGGTCTTCCCACTTGGTGTTACCCCTGTAGGGGTCTTCCCACTTGGTGTTACCCCTGTAGGGGTTTTCCCCCTCGGTTTTACCCCTCTAGGGGTCTTCCCACTTGGTGTTACCCCTCTAGGGGTCTTCCCCCTCGGTTTTACCCCTCTAGGGGTCTTCCCCCTCGGTTTTACCCCTCTAGGGGTCTTCCCCCTCGGTTTTACCCCTCTAGGGGTCTTCCCCCTCGGTTTTACCCCTCTAGGGGTCTTCCCCCTCGGTTTTACCCCTCTAGGGGTCTTCCCCCTCGGTTTTACCCCTCTAGGGGTCTTCCCCCTCGGTTTTACCCCTCTAGGGGTCTTCCCCCTCGGTTTTACCCCTCTAGGGGTCTTCCCCCTCGGTTTTACCCCTGTAGGGGTCTTCCCCCTCTAGGTTTTACCCCTGTAGGGGTCTTCCCCCTCTAGGTTTTACCCCTGTAGGGGTCTCCCACTTGGTTTTACCCCTGTAGGGGTCTTCCCACTTGGTGTTACCCCTCTAGGGGTCTTCCTGCATGGTTGCCCTTTTCGGGTTGCTTCAGAAACCCTAGCCCACAACATGGCCACGCCAAAATGGAGAGGCAAATGCCTTTTCAGTATGGTGCATATGATTGTATATACACCTGAGGGGGTGCTTCAGTGTTGTCAGATGCCTCCTCATAAAGCCATTATGGCAACATCGCCTGATCGGCTTTTCACCTACACATTTTGTAGTAATGGCTTGTGTCGCTTTAAATCATTATTTCTCTACACGCGTTATAATTGTTTTAATCTAACGTTTACCAAATGATGTGGGCCTTTTGTGTAATAAATGGTTTCTAAAAATATCCATTACTTGCTGGAGAATCTTGGTTTCATTGCCGACCTATTTAAGGCTCTAACACATTACATATCAGATTATTCAGCACGTATATCACAGCCTTTACAGATGTGGTACAACCTGCTGACAGAACATAACCAAGAAATTAAACATACCCCCGTCTCGGAGCTCTGCGTCAATCTCGGTGAGATCCAGGTTAAACACGGTTAATACCCCGGCCAGAGCAGAGTCTCGGCGATCCTTCCAGTATTTGCTCTTATTGTGTGCATTACAATGACAGGAAGAAAAGCTGGTCCAGTATTCACACTATAATTTGAAAATACATTTTTATTTTTGACCAGCTATTTGTGGTTCACCTAAACATGGCAGATACATTCTTAGCCAAAACGATCCGTTATCCAATTTTTTGGATGTCATACCTGTCACAATACAAGCGCACAAGAGTGTATTCAGTGTGCAGACCCCTTAATCTGTGATATAGCCATCCCCTGCATGCTCTGATCCCCCTACACCCACAAAGGGTCATACAATGGCACGTGTGCAGACCTGACACGCCAACGGCAGGTTCCCAACGATGCCTGACATCATAGCTACATCACAGTAACAGCGATTTATTTGCTCTATACAGTATGTTCATTTATACGATTGTATTCCTTATTGGTGAAAATTCTCCGAAATGCTTTAACCATCAAAGTCGGAGTCTGCACTGAAGCCAATGTGTCCATAGTTTATACTAGTGATGGCTAAGATTTAAGCATGCATGGGATAGGTATAAGGCTATCCTAGATATAAGATAAGGCCAGGGACTAATGAAAGTATTACATTACTGAGAGGGTAGTGGATGTATGGAATAGTCTTCCAGTAGGGGTGGTAGAGGTTAATACAGTGAAGGAGTTTAAGCATGCATGGGATAGGTATAAGGGTATCCTAGATATAAGATAAGGCCAGGGACTAATTAAAGTATTACTTTACTGAGAGGGTAGTGGATGTATGGAATAGCCTTCCAGCAGAAGTGGTAGAGGTAAACACAGTCAAGGATTTTAAGCATGCATGGGATAGGTATAAGGCTATCCTAGATATAAGATAAGGCCAGGGACTAATGAAAGTATTACTTTACTGAGAGGGTAGTGGATGCATGGAATAGTCTTAAAGTAGAAGTGGTAGAGGTTAATACAGTGAAGGAGTTTAAGCATGCATGGGATAGGTATAAGGCTATCCTAGATATCAGATAAGGCCAGGGACTAATAAAAGTATTCAAAAAAAAAAATTGGGCAGACTAGATGGACCGAATGGTTCTTATCTGCCGACACATTCTATGTTTCTATGTGTCTCAGTTAGGCATAAGGCTGAATAGGCAGTGATAACATTAAGATGAGCAAATAGATGTGCAGGACTGGTCTTGGACATTAGAAGAGCATTCTATATATTAAAATAATAATGTATAGTTTAATCTATGAGTGCATACTGCCAAAAGGAAGCAAGAAATCAATGTCGGCAAAACGAGGAGGAATAACTATGTAAAATCAAAATCCTTTATTCTGGTCCATAGACCCAGTAATACAAAACACACATACAATGTATCCAAGTGGTTCAGTGGAAACAGCCCGAGGTATAACCCATTTGTGTGGAGAAGGACAACACTTGACGCGTTTCGCACAAACTGTGCTTTATCAAACACAGCCAAACGGGTTGACATAAGGCTGGCACAGCATC